>VIAB01005524.1:107408-117565 GCA_009801035.1 Oophaga pumilio | reverse complement strand
TTGTGTCATTCTCAAAACTTTTGGCCATGACTGTACTTCCGATAGTAAAAATTTCCATTCTTCAGCGAGTCACAGGGCATCCATGCACCATAGAGATCAGGCCATCATATGTATAAAGAAACCTAAAAAAATATATAATTAATACCAAAGAACACAAAATACAAAACACCGTGCCCAGAGTAAAAGAAAGTGGAACAAAGTAAAATTAAAAACAATATATACGTCTATAAAAAGGACTTGAAGCTGATAGTTTCATTGAGGCCATTCGGGAATAATGTGTCCAGAATGACCATCCATCGAGTTTCTTTTTGGAGGAGTTTCTGTTTGACATTGCCACCACGTATGCCTGTATAGATCCAATCTATACCCCGGGTGCAAAAACCCTTTGGGGTGCAATTGTGGAGATCATAGAAATGTTTAGGGATTGTCTTCAACGATTGTGGGTCTAAACAGTCTGCTGCATTTTTTATATCCCTAATGTGTTCTTGAATGCGGACTTTCAGGGTTAGTCATTCCAATGTATATCAGTCCACAGGAACAGCTAACATGATATATAACTGCATCTGTGTAATGTAATGTGGTGCACAATTTTAAAATTCTTATTTCCTTTTGAATTAGGGAACTCTTTAGTTCTGGTGATATATCGGCAGACTGAACAACTCCCACAAGGGAAACATCCCCAAGGAGGACCCTTGGTTTTAGAAGAAAAAAGCGAACTTTTTGGAGCTACATAGTGGCTTCTACAGAGAGCATCACCCAATGTCTGCAATTTTCGCCAAGTGATTGAGTGATGGAACTTAAGTTGTCTTTTGAGGTCTCTGTTTATTAAGAAAATCGGCCAGTGTTTCTTGAAGATCTGATTAATCTCCATCCAATTCGTATTAAATTTGGTGATAAATCTAGGTATAGTCTGTTTGGACTGATCTTTATTAACACAAGATTTTGATAGTAAACTATCTCTATCCGTGTGAAGAGCACGAGAGAACCCACGGGCAATATCTTTATTGGGGTAACCTCTATTTCTAAATCTTTTATGCAAGTCTCTTGCTTGTCCAAAAAATAGCTCATCAGTGGAGCATATCCAACGGGCTCGCAGAAATTGTCCCATCGAAATTGAGCTCTTCAGTTTTGGTGGATGCGATGACGAAAAGTGCAGGAGTGCATTCGTTGCGGTGGTTTTCCGGAATGCCATGTCGATAGCTATGGTTTTTAATAATAACGGGTTCTAAGTCTGATGTACAACTCTTAACTTATATACATTTTCTGATGGGCTTTTCATTATTATTTTTTATCATCTCTAGACTATGGTATTATGAGCTATTCTCGGATATATGTGATATCCCACATCCATATTTACCTCGCTGTGCGCAGATGCGCCTCGTGTGTGTGCTATGCCCGGCCCGCGATGCCATGAACATAGACGCCTTGCCATGGTGATGTTAGGAGATGACATTCGTCCTCCCTTCCATCATGCATGGAGCGCTCTGGTCTGCGCTATCGCGAGGCGGGACATCAAGCCGATGAGCGCGCCGATTCGCTAACAATCTATGTCACTCTTTCCCTTATTTCCTGCCACATACCTGGACGGTGCGGGCATGCTATTGTAATGATGGCTGGGCTTATAGACGCCTTTTTTCGTCATGCATGACGTACTCTAGCCGGCGTTATCACGAGGCGGGACCTATGCATCTGGAGGAGCGCTGATTAGTCCACGATTTCACTTTTTTCTATTTAAATCTCGTGCCCTGCACGTCTCGCTATGCCTCCTGACGAAACAGAGGATGGTGAAACGCGCGTCGGGGTTTTCCGCTGTCCCATCGGTGCTGCCGCAGCTGTTCACATCATGTCACAAGGTAAATAGCAATTTAACTTTAACGGAAGCTTTGCTGCACACCCTTTGCTATATTGCCTTACCTAATAGCCCTTTTTTTCGGGCCAGAATCTTAGGGAATCCCTTTAACATATTTTGATCATTTTCTGTGCCTGCTAAATAGAATTGAACAGAGACTTAGGGAGTACTGTGATATTATCTTTATTATTATATATTTATTTTTCTCTCCAAAATCTCTGTCATTCCTTATATATTACTGCATTTTCTTTTGGCTATTAGATATTCTGTGACGCTGTGGTATGTACCTATTGGACATTTTTTCTGTCTGACTTGATATTTAATACCTTCATACTTTGCCAATTCTTTAGCTGCTTGTATAGTCTACCTCACTTTTATATCTATTGTCTGTTCAACTTTATCAAATTTAAATAAATTATTATGTTTCATAAAAATCCTCCTATTCTTTGCGGATTCGTTATCTGATTATATTATTGTATTTTGGTCCGTTGCTTTCGTTTTTCTGTCAGTTAAATATTAGGCCCGGGAGTTATATCCGGTGGGCCACAGAATTGTTTTAGGGTTTAACATTCTATTATTTGCTGCCCATGGTTCATGCTTATCTAGATCCTTCTGAATCCTTTCTCGGTCTTTTCTAGTGTTAGCTATCCCTCCTAGGTTTGCATCGTCTGCAAATCTGATTAGTTTACCATCAGTTCTCTTATCTAGAACATTTATAAAAATGTTGAGGAACACTGGGGTTAGGACAGAGCCTTGTGGTACCCCACTTGTAACAGTCTTCTACTTGGATGTACAACCATTTATTACAACTCTTTGAGTACGATCACTGAGCCAGTAATGAATCCACCAAACCGTAGCCTTGTCAATCCCATGCTTGGTCATTTTTTCAATAAGGCTAGTATGAGATACTATTATTATTTATTATTATAGCGCCATTTATTCCATGGCACTTTACATATGAAAAAGGGGAATGCATAATAAAAAACAAGTACAATAATCTTGAACAAAACAAGTTACTGACTCTTACAAGAGGAAAGGGGACCTTGCCCACAAGGGCTCACTGTCTACAAGGGATGGGTGAGGATACAGTAGGTGAGGGTATATGGTAGAGCTGATTGTGCGGCGGTTTGGAACGGGTTACTGCAGGTTGTAGGTTTGTCTGAAGAGGTAGGTCTTCAGGTTCCTTTTGAAAGTTTCCAAGGAAGGCAAGAGTCTGATATGTTGGGGTAGAGAGTTCCCAGGTTGGGGGGATAAATGGGAAAAATCTTGTATGCATTTGTAGGAATATGAGATAAGTGGGGAGTTGAGAAGGCGATCTTGTGAGGATCGGAGGTTGCGTGCAGGTAAGTACCGGGAGATCTTTACCGGGACACTAAGTCACAGATGTATGGAGGAGACATTTTGTGGATGGTTTTGTATGTCATTAATAGGGTTTTGAATTGGAGTCTGTGGGCAACGGTGAGCCCGTGAATAGACTGGCAGAAAGGAGAGGACAGGGAGTAGCCGGGGGACAGATGGATTAGTCAGGCAGCAGAGTTTACGCTAGATTGAAGGGGTGCGAGAGTGTTAGAAGGGAGGCCACAAAACAGTAGGTTAAAGTAGTCAAAGCGGGAGATGATGAGGGCATGCACTAGTTGTTTTTGCAAATACTTGAGTAAAGAGTGCAGATCCAGCAAATGTTTTTGAGTTTGAGTCGCCAGAAAGTGGAAAGGGCTTGGATATTTGGTTTGAAATAGAGATCAGAGACAAGGATTACCCTGACCTGTGAGATTGCAGGACTGGGGAGAGTGAGCAGCCATTGACTTTGATATATAGATCTGTGGGGAGGTTGTGTGAGATGGGGGAAAGATGATGAATTCTGTTTTGTCCATGTTAAATTTTAGAAAAATATTTAGACTTGAGAGTCCTCAGTGGTTGATACCTTTTAATGGCTAACTGAAAAGATGGTAACAAATTGCAAGCTTTCGAGACTACGCAGGTCTCTTCATCAGGCAAAGACCTGCGAAGACCTGCGTAGTCTCGAAAGCTTGCAATTTGTTACCATCTTTTCAGTTAGCCATTAAAAGGTATCAACCACTGAGGACTCTCAAGTCTAAATATTTTTCTATCTACTGGCTAACACGGTACGAAGATACACATCTTTCCTATGTTAAATTTTAGAAATTTAGCAGAGAAGAAGGATGAGATAGCGGACAGACATTGTGTGATTCTGGTTAGTGGGGAGGTGATATGGGGTCCAGAGAGGTAGTTCTGTGTCATCAGCAGAGAGATAATACTAAAAGCCATGGTACTCTATGAGCTGTCCAAGGCAAAGGAGTAGATGGAGAAGAGTAGAGTTCCTAGAAATGAATCTTGGGGGACTCCGACAGGGGGAGAGATGATTGGTGGTGTGTGATTGGGAGATGCTGAATGTCCGGTCTGTTAGGTATGAAGAGATCCAGGATAGGGCCAGGTCTGTGATGCCAATAGATTAAAGAATCTATAGTAAGAAGGAAAGGTCCACTGTATCGACAGCAGATGATCGGTCAAGAAGGAGGAGGACAGAGTAGTGTCGCTTGGATTTGGTGGTTAATAGGTCATTGTTGACTTTGATAGGGCCAGTTTCATTGGAATAATGCAGTCAGAAACCAGAATGCAAGCGGTCAAAGAGAGAGCAGGAGGAAAGGTGTGAGGACAGTTCAAAATCGACTTGTTGTTTCAGTAGTTTTGACGCATAGTGGAGAAGTGATATGGGGTGATGGCTTGACACATAGGATGGTTCAAGAGAGGGCTTTTTGAAAATGGGTGTGATTGAGGCAAGTTTGAAGCAACAGGAAGACACGAGTTGTTAGTGATCGATTTAAGAGATGGGTTAGGATGGAGATAAGGTGGCATGTGATCGGGTCAAGTGCACAGGTGGTGATATGTGATCTGGAGAGTAGAAGAGTAGAGAGGAAAATTGATCTTCCATAATGGCGGAAAGCTGGTTTTGGATTAAGAGGGCTGAGTAGTTATAAGGAGGGGCTCTGAGGATTGTAGCGCGAAGTTTTGTTTGATGTTATCAATCTTATGTATGAAGAACGAGGTAAGTCTTCAGCTGAGATGAGAGGAGAGGGAGAATTGAAAGTGTTGAATATCTGTTAAGGGTTATGAGACAGGGAGGATATGAAAGATCAGAAGCAAGTTTGTTTTGCTGCAGTTAGTGTGGACTTAAAAGTAGTAAGGGACTGTTTGAATGTGATGAAATACTTGTTGGAGTGAGATCTTTTCCATCTCCGCTCAGCAACCCTGGAAGCCTGCCTCAGTTTTTTAGTCAGCCTGGTGTGCCAGGGTTGACTGTTGCATATGCAAGCTTTCGTGTGCGTGAGGGGGGGCGACCGATTCAAGAGCTGTAGCTGTTGTGATGTAATATAAAGCATCTGCATTGCTTAAGGAACTTATGTCTGCAAGAGGGAGAAGGGATTCAGAATGTGAGTGTAAATGAAGGTGTTTGAGATTTCTGCAAGGGTGTGCAAGTTTGTGGAGAGTGAATTGTGCACCTGGAGTGGAGAGAGAAGAGAATGTAAGTAAGTTGTAGTCAGACAAAGGGAGAGGTGAGTTGGAGAGGTTAAATAGGGAACAGAGGCGGGTGAAGATGAGGTCCAGTGTGTGTGTCATGAGCTGCTTTGTTTGTGGGATTAGGTAGTTCAGAGGTTAATCTGGAAGGCCTCATTTTGGGATTCTGGGAGGCTTCTTATAGCCTCATTGTGGAGCCATTCCCTGACGCTTATACTTTGACCCTTGGCCGAGTGTGTGTGACCCTGTGCTTTGTGCTTGTGCTACTTTATGCTTGCTTGGTTTTGACTTGGTTCTGTTCCTGTTACGAGTTCTGCCTGCCCCTCCTGTACTGCGTTGTTATCTTGTGTATGACCCCTGGCCTTTGTTCTGACAATTCTCTGCTTATCCCTCCTGTACTGCATTGCTATCTCCGTGTATGACTCCTGGCCTGTGTTCTGACTATTCTCTGCTCGCCCCTTCTGTACTGCGCCGTCCTCTCTGTGTATGAACCCCGTTTGTCTGACCTGAGTTTCCCTCTTTACTAATCCAGGGTCCCTGTAAAGTCCTGCACTCATCTCTAGCAGCAGGACGCTAAGCCCCGCCCCCTGTGGTCACATGATCGCAGGTCCTTTTGGTTTCTGCTACCTTCAGCATCTCCTCTCACCACGCTGCTCAGGTCCCGTCTGCCTGAGCTTCCCCTGCAGCATCTGACCCCGGGCCCTTCTGCAGTGTGGGTGAGTCACCCTGCTCAGCCGTGGCAGTTCACTGGCGCTGACAGGATCATGATAGTGTGGCCATCTTTGTGAGTAGCTGCAGAAGATCATTGAGCGGGGCTGAAGGAGGAAGTGAGAGACAGAAGCTTAAAAACAGCTGAGTGGGAAGGATCAATGGGGATGTTGAAGTCACAAATGATGATAGTAGGGATGTAAGTGAAAAGGAAGTAGCCAGGTGCTGAAGTGGTTAAAAAAGATGGTACCTGGCCCTGGGGGGCTGTAAATGACACCCAGTTGGAGGTTGGAGAGGGAGTAGATGCGCACCGAGTGCACCTCACAAGAAGGGAGAGTAAAAGAGGGTTTCAGTGGAATTGGGGTGAAGGAGCATTTATCTGAAGAGAAAACCAACTCTTCCACCTGTGTCAGTGGGGGTGAGCCAGGTTTCAGTGATGCTGAGGAATTAGTTTGTTAATAATGAAAAGATCATGGCTGTATGAAAGTATGAAAGTTTTTGCAGATAGAGTGAGCATTCCAAAGAACTCCTGTTAGAGGGACAGGGGAAGCAGAGGCTGTGCGATTGAGTATGAAGATAGAAAGGTTGCTGAAATTTGTTATAGATCGTGGATGGGAGGTAGAAGTGACTGTGGGAATATGTTGAGGAGGACCAGGATTTGGAGAGATATCACTGGCAGTGAGGAGGAGCAGAGAAAGTGTTAGTAGGTAGGAGCAGGAGAGGGCATGAGGTGGCTGTCTGTATTTGGAGATAGTTTTGTATGTTGAGGAACAGTGCTGAGGAGGAGGTAAGATGTATGGGGATGATGGAGGGAGAGATGGTCAGTTTATTACTAGGTGTAGGGATTGTAAGGACATTGTTTACTGTAACTATGTATGCAGTTACGTTCATTTCGCTTCTGGTTGAATTCTGGTTTCATTCAAGGCAGTAAACTTAAGTGCTGCACTTAAGTAATGAAATGAGCAGAAAAGTCTATGCAAACACCTTACTCAAAATATATTTGCTTACAAATGCATTTAAGTGTGAAACACAGGGGAGAGGTCTGTGCTCATCTTTATCAAATAATTGAAACTGAACCAGATGCAGGATATATCACAAGCCAAGTAAGGCCGGGTTCACATTAGCGTTTCTGTGTGCAGCGTAGGCCTGCGTATTTCTTTCCTTAAGTTTCGCATAGATCCGCATGCGTCTTGCATACCTATATTTAGCATTGTGTGCGCAGGGACATGGTTGTAAGCCGATGCGTCCCCATGCGTCGTTTTGACGTGCCCGCTGAATGCAACATGTCGCGTTCATCGGGCATGTCAAAACGACACACGGGGATGCATCTGCATACAACGCATGTCCCTGCATACATAATGTTAAATATAGGTATGCAAGACGCATGCGGATCTATGAGGATCTTAAGGAAAGAAGTACGCAGGCCTACGCTGCGCACAGAAACGCTAATGTGAGCCTGGCCTAAATAAGCAGGTCGTAAAGAAAAGTGGTGAGGGGGTTGTGCAGTGGTCAGTTCCAAAACATACCAAGTAAGTACAACCAGTAGAAGTAGGGGATACCACAGGTTGGGAAAGCTGGGTAGCAGTAGCAGACATTCCTGGAGGAAGAATATACTTTGCTGAAGTTGAGATATACTATATCTACCGCATTTTCCTGATTCACCCGGTCAGTATTCCATCATAGAAGGAAATATCTATGGGTGAAATTTCTACGATTTCTTCGGGAGTAGAGGTGTGTTTGCTGTCAGCTGGAGTAATCAGCTCCCTACCATGGCCAAATGGATATCACCACAGTCTACAAAAGCTCCCAGATGCCTGCTGGATGCTGCCAGTTATAGTTCTGCTTGCCTGGTTCACACACTGATTTTCAGCTCTTGCTTTCTAATAATTTTCCTGTTTGTAACCTCAGCTGGTTTACTAACCATTCCCTTACCTTGTTTGCTCTCCTGGTTCTGACCCAGCTCCCTGACCATTTTTGCCAGCTTGCTCCACCGGCAGTCAGCTAACTCTGTGGCCCCAGCCCAGAAGTCCCTGTTAAAAGGCCATATTTCTGTACAGTGGTTAAAGGGTTAAGACAAGGCAACCTGTTGTGAATGTGTTAGAAATGAATTCTGAGCAGAAGCTCCCTCTGGTGGTTACAAACAGTACTGAACCATTCAATGAGGATTGGCAATCAGGAGTTACAGACTGGTCTTATATAAGGGAGGTTCCCTCCCATCATGGTTGCCGGTGATCAATTGTTCATGTTTCAACTGTGGTTCCTGGTTCACTTGGAAGCTTGCTGAGTCTTTCCTCTTCTCCTGCTCTCAGATAAGATATTTTCTGTTTTTATTTTTGTGCTTGCTTTTTGTATTGTTCCCTGCACTTCTGTGGAGGTCAGCCAGGTCCCCTCCGGGGGCTTGTGCTCCTCTCAGTTTATCTAAGCCACTGTTATTTGGTCATTTGCCTTTTCCAGTTTTTTCAGTGGCTGCGGCTTAGTTTTGTTACACCAGAGAACTAATTTAGGTGGTAGAGGTCGTGTGATCTCAGGTGTTTTTGCAATTAGTAGAGTTGGTATTTTTTAGGGTTTTTTGGATTGCAGTAAGTGTCCTTCCTATCCCTTTTCTTTCTAGGCAGATTGGGCCCCAATGTTTGCTCTTACTATTTTCTGTCTGTGTTTGTATTTCCTCTTGTCTAACCGCCATTACATGTTTGGGGGCTTCCTATGTTCTTTGGGGATCTGCTCCGGGGCAGATAGCTTTCCTCTTTCTATCTTTAGGTGTAGTTAACCTCTCAGGCTGTGACGAGGCGTCTAGGACCAACGTAGGAACGCTCCACGGCTGCCTTTAGTTGTGGTGGTTAGTCAGGGTACTGCAATCCAGTAGATTCCATCCTCTCTGGTGTTTTGCCGTTTTTGCCTGCTCTCCTCAGCTACCAAATCATAACAGCAACCCCTGGTATCTGGTAACTTGAGTGGCTAGCACGAAGCCTGTTCGTGGTGGCCATTTTTTGAACTGCTATGCACAATGCCACCCTCAATATACCATCCCATAATACAATTCAGCAAAGGTAATTCTATTACAGTGGTTGTCCACTGCTCAGACAACCACTTCTGAATCCATATGTTTACCTCCAGTAAAATAAAAACACTTATATTCGCCTCCGGTGCCAAAACATTTCCAGTGGTGTCGGCACTAACTCTCCTGGGGATCATGTGCCATTCTTATGTCATGCAATCCCTGTGGCCAATAAGCACTGGCTTCATTCTCCTTTTTTTTCAGACAAATCAAGATATCCCTCTTACTTTCTTCACATGTCAATTACATCCAGAAGAGGAGAGTAAAGGCAGCGCTGATTGGCCACAGGGATCGTTATTTTCATGGGGGCTTATAAAGGTATTCAGAAGAGGTTGTCTGATTAGTGGAAAAACCTTTAAAACAGCTCCAGGGTGTGTCCAGTGGTTTACATAGAAGAGAATGGTCTCAATAGCTATTACTGCTATGAGTTTAGGATGCCAGATTTTGCAACCAAGGACAGAGTCCCTGGTGTTGTCTCACCCCTACAAAAAGTTTCCATAACCTTTTAATCCAGTCAAGCTTGTGGTCTTCTCATATGGGTCAAGGGGTAATTTTGTTTTTCAATATTTGTATTGGATTTTAACAGGGGAAGGAGAAAGTAGGGAAGAGTGGGGGGGGGGGGGGGGAGGATAAGCAAGGTAAGTAAAGGGGAAGGGACAGAGGTAATAAACATAACATACACAAGATGAATGTCTAGCAACATATTAGCCAGAATATATGAAGGGATGCAACCCTTTAGTACAGTAATATTGCAAATAAACGATTCGTATTATACAATTTAAGGTATAGTGAAAACAATAACATAACATTCCTAAAGATCAAGAGATAAGAGACACCAATGAGAGAATTGAGTAAGAAAGCTAGTGAGACAGGTCGCCAATTAGTTCAGAAATCTGTCAACTTATCATGGCAAAGGAGGCGGAAAAGACTGGTCCCACTTGCACCACTTCTTATAAAACTTACCAAGTTGATTATTAGATAATGCGAATTTAAGTTCAATTGCTCTATGTT
>VIAB01005524.1:76809-99366 GCA_009801035.1 Oophaga pumilio | reverse complement strand
CTCTGTGGCCGCTGATATCCAGGGCACAGGCTCTATTTGGGTAAACTGGGGAAGTCGGCCGCTTTGTGTTACCGCCAAGGATTCAGCACCGGAGGGAGAGGGGAGAGTGGTACATCAGAGGGCGCATGTCTCTTACCCTTTGTATACTGGGCTGTCTCCTCTGCTGAGTGTCGGATATACGGCGGCAATGTGTCACTCCAGCGTCATTGTCTCCTTCTTGAGTGTCGCCAATGATGCAGCTGCCGCCCTGGATCGCCGTCTGCTGCCTATCGCTCCTTCTCCTACCCTTGGTAGGTCGGGCTGTCTCCTCTCTCTTGCGGTGGTATCCTCTGCGCAGATAAAATCATTAACACCGCTGTTAGGCTATAGGAGCAGCCTGGTGGAGTAGGCCTCTGTTTATAAGTTCACTTCTGACAGGTCTGGATCGCTGGTTTTCGCATCAAAATGATCCTTTTGCTGTTGGGGACCTGTTCCGGGAGTTTTTAAGCTTGAATGTTTGTTTTTTGTCGAGATATAAGTAGAATTAGGAGGTTTTCCCTCAGAGCTCCCAAATCCTGTGTCCTACATGTGCAAGGACATAGGCCACGTCCCCCAAAGGGTAATTTTGGACCCTCCTAGGCCCCAGGGCTCGGTGTGACTGCAACCCCTTCATCCACTATAGTTGCACCCTGTTTGAGACACTTTTTTGTTGCTGAAAGATTTTACTGTTCACGGTATTTCTTACCACTAAAAAGCAGAGGAACAGGGGCCAAAAAGGGTTAAGCCCCCACTCTCCGAGGGTCCCAATCTTTTTTCTTATAATGTGCTGTCTATTGATAACCTACAGACAGTAAAACAGGAAGCAAATGGAAGACATGTAATGCATGACTACAGGATCAGACTACACACTGGCTTAGTTTGCTGTCTGTTACCATGGAGACACATAGTTTTGCACAAGAAGAAAAATAGAAAGAGCTTTGAAATCAATGTTGCTTCCAAAATTGCCACATCGGAGCAATACAAATAATTATCACAGATATGTGCAAACCTGTGTGATCATTTTTTTTTTACTGTTGACTAACACTTTGTGGTCAGGGGCAAAGAGATTTACATCTTCAATAAACCAGCATTTATGGAAGAAGCGAATGATTATTACGTGTCCAGGCATTCATTATAAACAGTTTACTCTCCAGTAAAGCAAGCGGGACCTTTAACTAGAACAAAACTAATTTTATAAAATTACATCTGCATCTTATTATATGGATGATAAATATTCCCAGACTTGCAAATTCCGTCATTATCGAAGCAATCGTCAACTTCAATATGAACTTGATTGCTAAGGCATCGATAGGCAGGATCTTCATTATTGCCATATTTATGGCTAGTTTGATTTTCAATTGAGCCTTGGGGAGAAAAGTAATAAAAATATACAATTTGGAAATGATGGGGCCATCAGAAAAACACATAAAGATGATAAAAAATCTATATTTAGTAGCAAGTACAAGTGTAACACCTGCGCTGTAACAAATGTCAGTTGCTCCCCGCGCTGGAGGAGAAGAGCAAAGCAATATGCAATTATAATTCCAGGGCAGCAGAACTTCTCACCATTGAGTCCAATGTGCCGGGAGAAGGTGATTGCTCACTCTAACCTTGAGGAGAAGCAGAGGAATGAACGGGGCACAAATAAAGCAATTCCAGATCCGAGAATATTTCAGATGCCATAATAAAGCATATCAGTATTGAAGTGCAACATTTACATTTCTGAGGACGGGCTGAATGGCGCTGATCCTACCCTGACGTCTGAGAAGGGAGCAGCCATGATTTGTGATCCAAGGACGGTCCTCTGTACAGAGATCTACTCTGCTTATGGGATCAAACCGTAAGGGCTGAATATATTAAAGGGACGCTGACAGCAGATTTACCCCCGTAATGTGTTAGGGGCGAAGTATCAGCCTCTGAATAAAAATGTTTGTTTGTAAAGTATCCTTTTTGTTGTTGTCTTTCAGAGAACAAAACTAAATCAATAACTTAAATAGTCAGTAAATTTACAATCTCATGTCTATTACTATAAAAAAGTGTTCATGGAGGTATAAGTGATTGATGATGGTGGATAGATAATAAATAGCGATTGTAGAAGATAGTAGATGGATGTGAGAAAGGACGGTGGTGGACACAAGCAGAAGGCGGCAGTACAATAATGTGTATGTGATTTAAGATGCTACGGAGGGTGTTATAACTACACAGGATACATCAATGGAATGTCTACCCCTGAGATATGATCCAGAAAAATGAAGGCAGAACTCCAAGGTAAAAAATATTGAAGGTTTATTAGCCCATGTGCAACGTTTTAAGTCCCAGGTGTGGACCTTTCTCAAGCCTGGGACCGAAACATCGCACATGGGCCAATAAACCAACCAATATTTTTTACCTTGGAGTGCTGCCTTCATTTTTCTGGATCATATTATGAGGTTTGGTATATGCCTGGAAGGATTTTGTGCACCCTCAGTATCATTTTGGTGCTGCTTTTTGTTTTCTTTTTCTACCCCTGAGATAGATGGACAGATAGATAGATAGATAGATAGATAGATAGATAGATAGATAGATAGATAGATAGATAGATAGATAGATAGATAGATAGATAGATAGATGTCTCTTTTATCGGGTGTCCCAGGACCAGGGGCTCCTTCCCTGTCCCTAACGCTAGGGGCACCCTAACTCGCCCTGGTCCCCGGATTACTTCTGATGATGAAGACGCCGGAGCAATGTACCTTGCCTTAGCTCCTGAATCCACCCTCAGTCTGTACCTTTCCCCACCCAGGTAAGATGGGAGTAGTAGTGTACCGAAATACACCAACCAGACTAACAAGGAAATGCGAACAGGGATAAAGGAAAATACAAATCATACAAATATACACACATAAACAACAGAGGAATGCATCTGGGAGAAGGAGGGGAAATAGCATACACTCCAAGCCTAGCAACATTCACAGATAAATCCAAACGCCTTTTCCTATAACAACTAACAACAACCTCCAGCCATGCAGCATAAGCTATCACTGACAATGAGTGCTAGCCAGGGCCCAGATTATATAGGAGATGGAAGTGGCTAACAGTGAACAGTTGAGAGCCTTAATGCAGGAAAGCTTCCAGGAGCTCTAAGCTGAGCAAATTAACCCCTGCACTGCTAAAAGAAACCTGCACCATTTAATTTGAAGGTGAAGTGCTTCTAACCAGTGCAGGAGTAGGAGAAATCAGACGCTGCGGTCTTCTGGTTTCTCTCTGTCACAGCAACCCTGTGACAATAGATAGATATATAATAGATAGATAAATGATAAACCTCTTTCGTATGTATATTATGAGGGAAGCTGTATTTATGACACACAGGTAGGATATTGACTAATAATTTGGAACACGGACTGAGAACAATGCATCAGGTGTGAAGGTAGGGGAATAATCAAAAATAGAGTAGGATAGGGAATTACCACACATACAAACCAAACAACAGTCACAGAAAACGCCTCCAACTCTCCTTCTCATACCAACTCCGTTAGCCATGCAGCAAATGCTAGATCTGATGAGGATTAGTAACAGAGCCCAGATTATAAAGGGGAAAGGAGTGGCTAACTGAGCTCAGCTGTGAGCACAGGGATTTCCAACATGGCCGATTAACCCCTGTTCTGCAAGAAGGCATAAACACATTTAAAATTAAGGAGCAGTGCCTCTTTTCAGCACAGGAGCAGGAGCAATCAGACACTGGGTGGTAAGCCCATGACACCTTGGTCCTGAGTCCTGACTCCTCGTGATTTGCGGTTTACATATCAGTCTTCTAGTCTTGCTGAAGAGATCACTGGGGTAAAATTTGCCATCCATAGCTGGACGCCTGATAGGTTTTGCATGTCTTTCAGCAGCTCTGCTCCACGCCTCCACCATAAGGAATGTTTTCCAGTCAGGGTTTTCTGGGATTAGTGTGAAAATGACAAATAAAATATTGGTGCAGGCACAAGATGAGCAATAACGTTAAAACATTTAAAAAATGTTATGCCAGTATTCTGGAGAAAAAGTCTTGATGGATTGGCCACATTGTAATTTCCATGAATATTTTTGGACATTAGTCTAGAATTTTCTGTAGAAAGTGTAATATTGCGTCTCATCCATCGGCTGGAAGATCCTGATGGATCAATAGAATGTTCTGTATAAGGAATGCCGCTGCAGATGGTGTTACAATGTACAGTAATTATCCCTCATTTACATATCCTCATCTAGTTGATGTATCCATAAACCCCGGATTAACTCCTGCACCCGCCTGGATGCTACTGGCAACGCGTTTTGTCCTCCTCGCGCATTGATTACACTTTATAAAAGGTGGTGATTTGCATTGGAAATGTAATTGAGGAGCAAATCAGGGAATGAATCCGCACTAATGAAGTTACTCACAACATCTCCACCGCGCCAATGTCTCACAATCAAATGTTGTCTCTAATTAAAATTAACATTTATGTAAAAGTAATATTTTCTACAAAGTCGTCACAGAAATTTAATCAATTAGTCGCCGTTCTCTAAAATTCCTGCTTTCTATAGTTCCGTGAAATTGTCTGTGATTTGTTACACTGGAACCTAAAATTGTGATAGAACGATACTACATTGTAACCATATTGTCAGCCATATCCTAAACAATCGATCACCGTTTCCCAGTTTAGTTGTAAACCCTCTCTTGAAATACTCTGCTGTTGGGAAACAATACTTTTCTGTTATCTAACGCTTTGATGGTACTTTATTTTTTCTAGCTATTAATGACCTTCCCAAGACTATAATAGGTGTAGGGGATGCAGTCTCGTCAGGGCCCCCAAGCCTAAGTATTGAGAGCTTTGGGGTCCTTAGCCATTGTCCCCTACAAGATCCATGGATTTCCTAAATATTCTGTGCTGCTAGGAGATCTTGCTTCTTCCACTATGTAACTCCTGCTCCATGACTGCTCTTTTACTTTCTATCCATCCCATAATAGCACTGCTGCTTGCAGCCCCATCCTTAATAACAGCAGCAGCAGCACACTTCTCTTCTGAAATACTCTGTGCTGCTGGGAGACCCTGCTCCTTGTGCTATGTAACTTCTAGTATGAGCTGAGCTGCAGTCCTAGGTCCCAATTCATCATTTGTGGAACTTTTTAAGCCCCCTCTGTTTTGTCCTTTGGTATTCATTGATGGTTTTTGTGACAAATTCTTCAAAATGTGAGTTTTGTGCAAGATCAAAATTGCTCTTTGGGCTGGACTCATTTTCATTTTTCTATGCTGCTTTCAGTCTCGTTTTTTACAAAGTTACATAGTTACATAGGTTGAAAAAAGCCCCTGGTCCATCAAGTTCAACCTTTATCCACCGATTGTACATTTTGTCTCTAATTTATAAATAACCCACAATGTTATGTGCACTGAGGAAATCATCCAGCCCTTGTATAAAAGCTGTTATAATGTCGGCCATTACTACCTCTTGTGGACGACATTCCACAGTCTCACTGCTCTAACTGTAAAGAACCCTTTCCTATTTAGCTGTTAGAATCGCCTTTCTTCTCCCGTAATGAGCGCCTCTCGTCCTCAGCACGGTCTTTGGAAGGAATAAGTCCTGTGCCGTCCTCTGTACTGACCATACATACAGTATATTATACATGTAAATGAGATCTCCTCTGAAGCATCTTATTTTTAAGCTAAACAAACCCAACTTTTCCAACCTCTCATCATATGCGAGGACTCCATCTCGTGTAATATAGGAAAGGCCTCCATCCCATGTAAAGTAGGAGAGACCTCCATCCCGTGTAATATAGGAGAGGTCTCTATCCTGTGCAATATTGGAGAGGCCTCCATCCCGTGTAATATAGGAGAGGCCTCCATCCCATGTAATGTAGGAGAGACCTCCATCCCGTGTAATATAGGAGAGGCCTCCATCCTGTGTAATACAGAAAAGGCCTCCAACCCTTGTAATATAGGAGAGGCCTCCACCCCGTGTAATATAGGAGAGGACTCTGTCTCATGTAATATAGGAAAGGCCTCCATCCCATGTAATGTAGGAGATTCCTCCATCCCGTGTAATATAGAAGCCTCCATCCCATGTAATGTAGGAGAGACCTCCATCCTGTGTAAAATAGGAGAGGCCTCCATCCTGTGTAATACAGGAAAGGCCTCCAACCCTTGTAATATAGGAGAGGCCTCCAACCCGTGTAATATAGGAGAGGCCTCCATCTGGTGTAATATAGGAGAGGCCTCCATCCCATGTAATATAGGAGAAGTCTCCATCCCTAGTAATATAGGAAAGGCCTCCATCCTGTGTAATATAGGAGAGGCCTCCATCGTGTGTAATACTGTAGAGGCTTCCATCCTGTGTAATATAGGAGAGGCTTCCATCCTATGTAATATCGGAGAAGCCTCCATCTGGTGTAATATAAGAGAGGCCTCCATCCGGTGTAATATAGGAAAGGCCTCCAACCTTTGTAATATAGGAGAGGCCTCCATCCCGTGTAATATAGGAGAGGCCTCCATCCGGTGTAATATAGGAGAAGTGTATGACCCGCACCACAATTGTGGGTTACCAGGGATATGGGGTACTCGGAGCCGAGCCCATGGAAGTCTATGGGATTTGTCACTGGCAGCGGTGGCTCGGTCCGTGTCCCTGGCGGTCAGGCGTATGATGGGGGAATTATTTACAGGGGATGTAGAATAAGAATAGGTTCGTGACGCCATCTGTAGTTCCTGGTCACTAAAGACCAGCGCTGCTGAGTAGATCTCTGAGGGGGTGTTGTGGCAGCTGGTTGTTGGGTCCCCTACAGGTGGGACTTGTCCCTCTGAGTCTATGGTGTGGGTGATATGGAGTGCCAATAAATAACACAGTCTCAGGCAATGCAGCTTCTTTCCATACCTTTTACTTTCAAGTTGTTTAGGCAGGTCCCAGGAGCTGGTCAGGGTGGATGGAGGATGCGCTTCGAGGTAACGGCTGAGCAGGTTAGAGGCCTCCTTTACTTTCAATATGGGTGAGTCCAACTTGCTTGAAACAAAGTTAACTCTAGTACTCCAGCTAATTCTATAGCTGTACTGCCCGGTCAGCGTTGTGGTAGGAGCCTTCCTTATCTCTGCTTTGCAGACGTTGAGAGAGCTGGGTTCTTACTGTTGCTTGGCCTAGCTCAAAGTTCCCACTCTCCCTGACTCCCGTTACGTACCGACACCAAGGGCTTGTTCCTGCGACTTGAAGTCCAGCGAACCTCTGGTTTTTCTGTTACCACGCCTGAAACGATGGCAACGCTTCGGTCCCCAGTGACCGGCTAATAGTGCAGATATCCAATATCTAAGGCACTTCTCTAACTTCCACTGCGCCCTTCGCCCTGCTCGCGCTCTTAACATAAGCACTCCATCTTCCTATGGTGATAAAGTCAATCCTTTCTTACTTCTTTCTGTAGAGCTCGCTGACAGATTCTCAGTAATCTCCTAGTTCAGGAACACATCATCTGAACTTCACTGTCCTTGGGACAGGCGACTGAAGACACTGCTGCAAAACTCTTCTTTCTCAATTCTGTCTCCAACTGTCTGACTTTAGGAACAGCACTGACTAGGCTAGGATAATATCCAGTCATCCGTACTAGCCTCCACTTCTGTACTGTCTCACTGCTGACAGGAAATCTGGCTGTCTGTCTGCTGACAGGAAACTCTCTCCACTCCCTCCTGCACAGAACTGCTCTTCTGATGACTGACCCAGGAAACTGATCTCAGACTGTCTTATATACTTTGTGGGTGTGTCTAGGTGTGATGGAGCGAATGGATATCAAGCATTAAACCATTACCTTTCCACGCATCCTCCAGGAACATGTGTGCCTTACATACCAGGGCTACACAGAAGCATCCATCCTGTGTAATAAATGAGAGGCCTCCATTCTGTGTAATACAGGGGATGCCTCCATCTTCTATAATATAGGAGAGGCCTCCATCCCATGTAATATAGGAGAGGCCTCCATCCCATGTAATATAGGAGAGGTCTCCATCCCATGTAATATAGGAGAGGCCTTAATCCCATGTAATATAGAAGAGGCCTACATCGCGTGTAATATAGGAGAGGTCTCCATCCCGTTTAATATAGGAGAGGCCTCCATCCCGTGTAATATAGGAGAGGCCTCCATCCCATGTAATAGAAAGACCTCCGTCCTGTGTGATATAGGAGAGGCCTCCATCCCGTGTAATATAGAAGAGGACTACATCGCGTGTAATATAGGCGAGGCCTTCATCCCGTGTAACACAGGAAAGGCCTCCATCCTGTGTAATATAGGAGAGATCTCCATCCTGTGTAATATAGGAGAGGCCTCCATCCCGTGTAATATAGGAGAGGCCTCCATCCCTTGTAATATAGAAGCCTCTATCCCATGTTATATAGGAGAGGTCTCCATCCTGTGTAATATAGGAGAGGCCTCCATCCTGTGCAATATAGGGGAGGTCTCCATCCCATGTAATATAGGAGAGGCCTCCATCCCATGTAATATAGAAGGGGCCTCTACCCCTTGTAATAATCTAGTTGCCGCATTTGAACTGATTCTATCTTCTAAATGTCCTTTTTAAAATGTGGGGCCCAAAACTAGATCCCTGATGCTAGATGTGGCCTCACCAGTGATTTATAAAGGGGTAACAATACGTTAATAAAGAGGTTAAATGAATCTGTCCTAGCACAGATCCCTGTGGTCCCTACCGATCCAAGCACAGATCCCTATGATCCCCACTGCCCCCAGTATAGATTCCTGCAGTCCCCACTGCTCCCAGTATAGATCCCGGCGGTCCCCACTGCCCCAGTATAGATTCCAGCGGTCCCCACTGCCTACAGTAGAGATTCCTGCGGTCCCCACTGATCCCAGCTCTGATCCCTGCCTTCTCCACTGCTCCCAATACAGATCCCTGCCGTCGCTATTGCTCCTAGAACGCATCTCTGTGGTTCCCACTGCTCCTAGTACACCCTGTGGTCCCCACTGCTCCCAGTACAGATCCCTGTAGTTCTCATTGCTCCCAGTACAGATCCCTGCAGTCCCCACTGCTCCCAGTACAGATCCCTGCAGTCTCCATTGCTCCCAGTACAGATCCCTGTGGTCCCCTCTGCTCCCAGTACAGATCCCTGTGGTCCCCACTGCTCCCATTACAGATCCCTGCAGTCCCCACTGCTCCCAGTACAGTTCCCTGTGGTCCCCTCTGCTCCCAGTACAGATCCCTGTGGTCCCCTCTGCTCTCAGTACAGATCCCTGCAGTCCCCACTGCTCTCAGTACAGATGCCTGCAGTCCCCACTACTCTCAGTACAGATCCCTGCGGTCCCCACTGCTCTCAGTACAGATCCCTGCAGTCCCCACTACTCTCAGTACAGATCCCTGCGGTCCCCACTACTGCTGACTATATCCCATTTAGAGAACTACCATTTATGATGACTCTTTGTTTCCTGGCATTTAGCCAATTCCTTACCCATCTGCATATAGTCCTTTCCTCTGTAGATTCAGTATAAGGCTGTTATGTGGTACAAGATCAAATGCCTTTATAAAGTGCAGGTAAATCACAACAGCCGCATTACTGAAATCCAGATTTGCACTCACCTCCTCATAGAAACCCAACATGCTATCAGACATTTCCCCATTTAGCTCCATTCTGTGCCGGACTCATTTCCTCCTCTGATTATTGAATTGTTACTTTCTAATTTACATCGTTTATTTGCCGACGTTCGTCCTGTAGCTAAACGAGCTTCTCTCCCGGTGATGATAGAGACGGACGCACCACAAGTAAATAGAATACTGAGAGATGTGGGTTATGGCGCCGTTTTCCCGCAGTTCGCTCTCCACCTCCCGTTCCTCCGTCTGCTCGTTAAACTAAAATGTTATTGTCTTACGGTGATAATTGCTGCAGACAAATGAACTGTCATTGTGAAGAAAACACAGCTGTGTATATAAATATATATTGTGGTGTAGTGACCCATGCTACAGCTAGGGGGCGCTGTGTATGCTCCTCGGGATATGCATGGAGACATGATTTCAGTGGTAAAATAGGCCCTGGCAGTATTGTCAATGGAAGGTATGTGTTGCAGAGCTTCTCTGCACTGTAAGCCAAGTTAATGTTGTTCTGGGACTTTAGTCCCATAAGAGTCGTGTGTATTTCTAGGGTGGCTTTACAGGGTTAGCTAGTGAGCTGAGTGGGACTGGCTAACCACACATACACTGCCCACTGGTGGTTGTGAGCTTTTGTTGAGGACCTGTGATGAGGTCATGTGCATGTGACCAGACCATGTGCTCCATACCTTAGCTGGGGGAGTGGCTACAGGTATGTAAGGAAGTGTTTGGCACATGGTGAGGGGAGAGTAGCGTGAGTCTGTGCAGAGACTGTGAGGGACTCGGGAGTCTGTCAGGCTGGACAGAGCTCCCTGACATCCAGGCGGGATGTCGTACAGACTGAAGACTGAAAGCTGGCGTGCTTGAGCCAGCGGAATGGACGGTCTTGAAAACTGTGGTGAGACCTATTGGGATCAGAATGAAGTATGAAGTGTGGATTGGATACCTCTGGGAATGAGGGATCCGGGAACCTGCATGGCTGACAGGTGACAAACAGGAGTCTGTGGAGGATGACCGGGGTCATGAAGAATGTGTTAAAGTCGTAAGAAGTGGTGGGAAGAAGGAGACTATATTTTTGTGTTTGCTGGATACCTCTGAGGCTGAGGTCTCCAGGAACCTGTGTGGCTGACGCCAACAGGTAAAGGTCTTGAAAACCATGTTATGCTGGTCGGGACCAGAGGGAACTATTCGTGAGAGAAAGGCTGCATTTTTGTGTTAAGTTGGATGTAATAAACGAAATGGACTATTGTTTTAACCCTGAGAGTGCCAGTGTTTACCTCAAAGACCAGCAAAGCGAGTGATCCCCGTCCACACACAGTGTGGATCGTCACAATATATATACACTCACAACATCTCCGCTCATTAGACAAAAATGAGCAACTGAGACACAATATGCCTAAAAGTATGTGAACCCCTCTGCTTATTGGCTAGCTCAATACAGTATATGTAATCCACAGAGAAGCGGAGGGTTGGGCTATGATAACTAGGGGGTCCCTGTGCAGGAGCAGTCATTGGGCCCATTGGTTCCAAAGTAGGTAATTAATGTAAGATCCCTGGTGGTCCCACTACTGGGAACCTCACTGATTATAGGGGTCCCTGAGTATAAAGAGAACGGTAGTGAGCATGTGCCTATAGGAGTGGTGGCTGCACATTCTCACTGCTGCACTTTTCACACAGGGGACTTTGGGACCCCCGTTTTTGGGATCGACCATAGCAGCAGGACTCCATATAGTCTTTGGTTAGGTAATTGTTCAAGGTTTACTATTAATAAAAATGACTACAAACGGAGCCCTCACAATATGGCACTGAGTGAAGGTGCATTTACCCCCATCGGATAAGATGTCATTGCTGGGGAAAGTGACCGATTAGGGTGATCTTAGGGTGGTGAACAACTCCCCATTCAACTTTTATTGCCAGGGTGTAGCTATCATGGGTGCAGGAGTTGTAGTCCAATCTGGATATTAGAGAATAAGGGGCCCAAAAGTTCTATGAGAAATCAAAAATTACTGAAGATCAGTGATAGTTGGGGGCCTGTTTGAGATTTTATATTGGGCCCCCCAGCTTCAAATGTACTAGATTTACCACTTTTATCACATGGGAAAGTGACCGGCCAGGGATGCTAGCTTGGTATAGAGGTTAGTGCTAACATCCCTGGTGGTCTGGAGCACTTGAGGTCTTTTTGGAGCACTATGGATCATGTGTGACAATCGCCCCTCCATGCTCATGTCTTATAGTATAAAATGTATCATATTATTATTATTTTATTATTATTATTATTCGTTTTTATAGCGCCATTTATACCATGGCGCTTTACATGTGAGAGGGGGCGAATATAGTCAAGTACAATAAATATGAGCAATACAGGACACACATAAGTACAGAAAGAGAGAGGACCTTGCCCGCGAAGGCTCACAATCTACAGGGTATGGGTGAGGATACACTAGGAGAGGGTAGAACTGGTCATGAGGCGGTTCAGTAGACTGAGGATCACTGCTGGTTGTAGGCTTGTCGGAAGAGGTAGGTCTTCAGGTTCTTTTTTAAGATTTCCATTGTAGGCGAGAGTCTGATGTGTTGGGGTAGAGAATTCCAGAGTATAGGGGAGGCACGGGAGAAGTCTTGTATGCGGTTGAGGGAAGAAGAAATAAGGGGAGAGTAGAGAAGGAGATCTTGAGAGGATCGAAGGTTGCGTGTGGGTGTGTACCGGGAGACCATGTCACAGATGTATGGAGGAGACAGGTTGTGGATGGCTTTGTATGTCATAGTTAGGGTTTTGAACTGGTGCCTCTGGACGACAGGAAGCCAATGAAGGGCTTGGCATAGGGGAGAGGCTGGGGAATAATGGGGAGACGGGTGGATTAGTCGGGTAGCAGAATGTAGGATGGATTGAAGTGGTGCCAGAGTGCTAGAGGGGAGGCCAGAGAGCAGGTGGTTGCAGTAGTCAAGGCGGGAGATGATAAGGGCATGCACTAGTGTTTTTGTGATGTTGTGGTCAAGGAATGCACGCATCCGGGAAATATTTTTGAGTTTGAGACGGCAGGAGGAGGCTAGGGTTTGGATATGTGGCTTGAAAGAAAGGGCAGAGTCGAGGATCACCACGAGGCACAGAGCATGCGGGACCGGGGAAAGTGAGCAGCCGTTGACATTGAGGGATAGGTCTGGTGGAGGGGTAGAGTGAGATGGGGGAAAATATCTGCCTTAAGTTCCATCTTCGACCAGGATCTGGCCAACCATCGATGGATAAAGCGATTTATGGTTTCAGCTCTTAGAATTCATCCCAAGAGACAGGCCCTTGTTCCACCTTGGGACTTAAATTTGGTCCTCAAAGGCCTCATAGGTCCTCCATTCAAGCCCCTATCTTCATGTACCCCTCAACTACTCTCATGTAAAGCAGCATTCCTGGTGGCCATATCTACGGCAAGGCGTGTAGGGGAGTTACAGGCCCTTCTGATCATAGAACCGTACTTAACTATCAGAGATTACTCCATTATTCTTCATCCTGACCCATCTTTTCTTCCAAAGGTAGTATCGGAATTCCACCGTTCACAGGATATAGTCCTCCTATCCTTTTGCCAAAACCCGGCAAATTCTAAGAAAGAAAAATTCCACACGCTCGATGTCCGACATATAATCCTACACTACCTGGAACAATCCAAATCCTTAAGAATCGACCAAAACCTCTTCGTCCATCTGGTCGGGTGAAACAAAGGCAAAAAAGTAGCAAAAAGTACAATCGCTAGCTGGATAAAAAAAAGGCCATAACAGAAGCTTATCTGGTCCAGAGCATGACAGCACCTGCGGGCTTAAAAGCTCACTCTACCAGATCTACTTGGGTCTCCTGGGCTGAAAAAGCTGGCCCATCTACGGAGCAGATCTGCAGGGCTGCTACGTGGTCCTCATTACATACATTTAGATTGGACTTCTGGTCCAATCGGGATCTAGTCTTTGGCCGGAAAGTACTCCAGGCCGTGGTCCCCCCTAGTGCAGAATTCGTTGGTATACCTCCTATGCTGTCGTGGAAAGGTGACTAGAGAAAATAGAATTAGACCTACCAATAATTTGGTTTCTAGGAACCTTTCCATGACAGTACTAACTCCCTCCCAATATTCTTGGATAACACTCTAAAAAGTAGAAGGTAACAGGTGCTATGGGGTTGGTTGTAAGTCACTGGCTAATGAGAGGTGGGAGGGGTTTTTAACCTCTTTGTGCTTCCTGTCCCCCATTAGGGTATGGAGACATCCTCCTATGCTGTCATGGAAAGGTTCCCAGAAACCGAATTACCGGTAGGTCCAATTCTATTTTTTCATGATATTGCAACTTTTTTTTCTCAGTTGCCATTTTTGCCTTGCCATGCTGCTTGTCACCTTTGTAAATTTGCAATTTGTCTGAACATGCTGGAAAAATCACAGAAAGTAAAAATAGGTTGTCGCAAAACTGATGGTAACAAGCTTAAAGGGGTTGTCCACTACTCTGACAATGCCTTCTGAATCCCCATATTACTCTCCAGTATGAGATACATAGTGTCTGCTATATCAGTGCAATGGGACTAAGAATGAAAAGTGTACGTAACAAAAAACGAAACCGCGCCAGGATCAACCTCTCAACCTCTTTCCCCATTTAAACATGTGCAGATTCATTTCCTGAGATGTAGAGATGCTGAAACGACACAGGCAGGAAATAAACAGCACCTTCAGGCAAGGATTGCTATTATTTCCAGTGAAATCTTAATTATAGCGCAACCTCGGTGTTCTGAACGTCGGGCATGTTTTCTAAATTAATACAGGGGAGTAAAGAGATAGAAAGGAAAAAAAAAACGTCATTTGTCTGTTCGTTTTCCGCTCATTACTGACCTGGAAATGATAGGGTTAAAAGTTCAGCCGCGAGGTGGAATCGTGAAGTGCGAGCAAATGATTTGCTTAAGGATCCGAAAATAACAGTACAAAGAAATAACGTAATAACAATACGACAAAATAACAATAATATCAAATAAATAATTATAGACATAAATTAATAAAACTAACAAATAAAACTGTTCATGATTAATTAATAAAAAATATTGTGCAAATAAATAATCAATAATATTAATACAAACTAATAACATTAACTAGTAAATAGTAATACCACTACTAATAATAATAATAACAACAACACACAAACAGTGAACTAATAATCATTTTTCATTCATGATTGTTTTTTATTTATTTTTTTAAAGAAAATAATAATTTTTATTTCTATTTTATTAAACAGCACTTGCAAAAAAATACTTTATCCAATTGTAAAGAATAACCTGAATAACATAAAAATGCTTGTGATCTGCAGGAGGTGGATAAATCCAGATGAGGAATATTTAATTATTCATGATTTTCCATTTCAAAGGACTATGTACACACAGATCACAAAACAGAAAATGTAGACAAAACAGAAGATACAATTAATATGACACGCAGACAATATGTCCTTTTGCTCGTTGCTGTGCAGATTTTTACAAGCAGGCACTGCATACTGGAAGCGTTTATCAGACGTGTAGCTGGGGGTTCAGGGCAGGG
The DNA here is from genome assembly GCA_009801035.1 of Oophaga pumilio. Classification (NCBI taxonomy): domain Eukaryota; kingdom Metazoa; phylum Chordata; class Amphibia; order Anura; family Dendrobatidae; genus Oophaga; species Oophaga pumilio. The sequence goes on along the minus strand of VIAB01005524.1, from coordinate 84,245 downwards.
TAAAAAGGTGTCGGGTGTGTGGGGCAAAAACATATCCAAGTGCGCCCCCAGTACATTCAGCCTCCCCCCCTACACAGACAGTATGACGGTCTTCATACAATATTATAGTTCCCAAACACATAGTATGATGCTGCACAATACATTCCCCCAAACCAGTATGATGGGCCAACCTCCACAATCCTCCCCACGAACACAGTATGATTCACCCACAAGCTCCCCCCCACTGCATGAAGGACCCACAGCCATTCACACAGTAAGATGGACCCTACAGTCCCCACAGACATAGTATGATGGTGCCACAGCCAATCACACAGTAAGATGGACCCTACAGTCCCCACAGACATACGTTTGAACACCACTGTAGTATAATGGTGCCACAGCCATCCACACAGTATGATTGCTCCTACAGACCCTCACACAAGCACAGTATTATTCCTCCTCAATCACCCCCCAACAGTATGATGAACCCTGCAGTCCTCCACAGTATGATGTCCCCTCAGACTTCTATACTGCATATAGTATGATGCACACCAAAAACAGTATGATGGTCCCCACACTAACCAACACATAGTATGATGGCCCCCACAGACCCACACACATTATTCCCTCACAATCTCCCCACAATATGGTTGACCGTACTGTACACCACACAGTATAATGGCCCTCACAGACTCACACGCAGTATGATGTACCCAAAACTATGCACACAGTATGATGAGCCCCACAGCAATATAGATAGATATGATATAGATAGAAGAATAACAGATAGATAGAAAGATAGATAGATAATAGATAGATAGATAATAGATAGATGATAGATAATAGATAGTTAGATAATAGATAGATGATAAATAGATAATAAATAGATAGATAGATAGATAGATAGATAGATAGATAGATAGATAGATAGATAGATGGATAATAGATAGATGATAGATAGATAGATAGATAGATAGATAGATAGATAGATAGATAGATAGATAGATAATAGATAGATGATAGATAGATAGATAAATGATAGATAGATAGATAGATAGATAGATAGATAGATAGATAGATAGATAGATAGATAGATAGATAGATAGATAGATAGATAGATAATAGAAAGAGAAAAGCAGCAGCAGGCAACAGTGTTTCTGGGTGCCGGGCCTCCAAGATAGCAACCAATCCTCTATGTAGGAAACAAAAAACGGAAGCAGCACATCAGTATAAGATGAAAAAAGTGCTTACTTAATAGCCCAAAGTGGCGACGTTTCAGCCACTTTGGGCTATTAAATAAGCACTTTTTTCATCTTATACTGATGTGCTGCTTCCATTTTTTGCTTCCTACATACATAATAGGTAGATGACAGATAGATAGATAATACATAGATGATGAATAGATAATAGATAATGCATAGATATATAATAGATAGATAGATAAATAGTGGATAGATAGATAATAATAGATAGATAATAGACACAGTAGATAGATAATAGATATTAGATAGATGATAGATAGATAATAGATAGATAAATAGTGGATCGATAGATATATAGATAATAGATAGATAATAGATACAGTATTAGATAGATAATAGATAGCTAGATAGATAGATAATAGATAGATAGACAGATAGATAATAAATAGATGATAGATAGATAGATAGATAGATAGATAGATAGATAGATAGATGATAGATAGATAGATAGATAGATAGATAGATAGATAGATAGATAGATAGATAGATAATAGAAAGATAACAGATAATAGATAGACAATAGATAGACAGATAGTAGATAGATAATAGATAGATAGATAGATAGATAATAGATAGATAATAGATAGACAGATAGTAGATAGATAATAGATAGATAGATAACAGATAGATATATAATATATAGGTAATGTATAGATAATAGATAGATAGATAATAGATAGAATTTAAGCCCGAAAGGGCAGGGTCCTCTCCCCTCCGTACCAGTCTGTCATTGTTAGTTTGTTTACTGTAAGTGATATCTATAATTTGTATGTAACCCCTTTTCATGCACAGCACCATGGGATCAATGGTGCTATATAAATAAATATTAATGATAGATAGATAGATAGATAGATAGATAGATAGATAGATAGATAGATAGATAGATTGATAGAGAATGGATAGCTAATAGATAGATGATAGAAAGATAGATAATACATAGATGATGGATAGATAATAGGATAGTAGATAATGCATAGATAATAGATAGATAGATAGATAGATAGATAGATAGATAGATAATAGATAGATAGATAATGGATAGATAATTGATAGATAATATAGAGACAGATAATAGATAGATGATAGATGATAGATAATAGATAAATAATAGATAATGGATAGATAATAGATAGATGATAGATAATAGATAGAAAGATAGAAAATAGATAGATATATAATAGATAGTTAAATAGATGGCTAGATAATAGATGATAGATAGATAGATATGGGATAGAAAGATAGATAGATATGGGACAGGTAGATTCATAGATAGATAAGATGGATAGATAGATTATAGATAGAAAATAGATGGACAGAAGATAGTTTTTCACAATAAACTTTTACTTATTACTCTTGACAGTAGAGCGCAGGAGCTCGTTGTAATCTCTAATGAGACCTCAGGATGCTCGGCTGTAAGACAATGGCGCGATGATTCAGAATTTCACCGCTGACCTTTTCTTGCAGCTCCTGATTCTCGCCGCTCATCGGCCGGGTTCTTTGTTTGTTTTTTCCTGCAGAAATTTCCCGCTGCGTTTATAAGAACACAAATTAATGCACAAAGGTTGGAAGCTTAGCCGCTTCAGATTTCCAGATATGTTAATTCCTGATTTACATTCTCTGTTACACACTGCGCTCCCTGTGATATGGGAACTTCAAGAAGTAAGATTATCTACTACTCTGTATGTTGGATAAAGAGGAGGGTGACCTTTCATTACCTCTGATAGAATAACAATGAAATATTAATTTTCTGCTATAAATGCTGCAGAATAGAAAAAATAATATGGAAACCCCATCTGGAAAAAGGCAACAAGAGAAATAGAGATGTCTGTACCAAGACACAATGAGGGAGAGGAAGTGGAAGCCTTTAGTGTTACTGAGCATGTGCGACCACTGGTGCAGCGGTGGTCACACATGCTCACTAGTGCTGTTGTCACAAAGGTGAATTTGACGCCCTCATTCTCTCCATTAGTGGGGTGTCAGTAATTAGACGCTTAGCAATTACATATTTATCATCTCTCCTATGTATAGTGGATATCGGTGCTGTTTGTGGAAAAAACCCTCTTACACCTCAATGATTTTGATTCTGATAAATCGATAAGGCCGGCGTCACACTTGCGAGTGTGATGCGAGTAAGTCGCACGACTTTCTCGCATCAACACCCGGCACGGCCGCCCGCTCTCGTACCCGAGTGTGCGGCTGCATGTATTTCTATACATGTATTTCTATGCAGCCGCACACTCGGGTCCGAGAACGGGCGGCCGTGCCGGGTGCTGATGCGAGAAAGTCGTGCGACTTACTCGCATCACACTCGCAAGTGTGTCGCCGGCCTAAGAAATAAAGTAACAGCTAGGGAGATCTGTCCAGTGTTAAAGTAAAATGTGATCGACCCCAAAACTACAGACTAATAAAATCTGGACTTATCACTGCTTATTAAAGGGATCACCTTATATTAGCTAAATATGCCTTTTAAAGCCACATATAGACACAAATATTCCCATTTCCTATGAAATAACAATTTAGCCACTCCTTTATGTACAACTCTGTTGTTCTGCTCCTCTGTTATTCCTCCGGGAACTGCATGAAGGAATCTTACAATTTCTTTAGTTTTTGCCATCTCTGGACCATCCACCTTATAGTCAAGGAGAACGATTGAGTTGTCAGTTGTCATTTTTATCCATACATTACCCGAATGAAGAAAAAAAAGGAACGGAGGAATCGTACAATGCAGAGATTCTCCACACTTCCTTTTTTTTTCTTTATTTCTGAGTCTCGGATACAAAATTTATTTGTATGAGTACAGTAGACAAGACAACTTTTTTTTTATAAAGTTTTGAACCCTTAGTCAGTCACATTTAAGAGTTGTTAAAAACATAAAATACCGTATAAAATTAACTTGAAAGGAATTTTACAGAATTAGTTGCTTTCATTGAAAGACAGCGCCCCTTCTGCCCACAGGTTGTTCGCAGTATTGCGTTTCAATTTTTTTTTTAAGTGAATGAGGCTATGCTGCAGTACCACACACCACCTGCACCCAGGTGTGGCACTGTTCCTGTTTCACTAATCTTTTACAATGCATTTAACATATATGACTCTTTCCACATAACTAATATCTACCCTTAAAATTCCAGCCAGATTGGGCATTTTGCAAGCGGGTTTGTACATAAGATACATGCGGCAATCGCTTCCTGCCCAACAATGTGATACAAATTAGCTCCATTCTGAAGACTGAAAGGAAGTAACATCTCACACATACCCTCAGATTAATCTGGTAATTAACGGCATTGTGATCTCCTAGACTTTTTCAATAGAAAATGTGACAAGTGAACGGAATAAATTGTGTCTACGGCAAAATTAATAAAATAGAGATTGTTGTTTTCGCCAGCGCAGAAAATCCTTAACTTGTTTAACACTTAAAAGACAGGACATTTGTGACACGATGCATTATCCTCAAGTTTCTTTGAAGATAATTTCAAAAACATCGCCGTTCCTGGGTAATATTACAAGTGACAAACGTTCACTTCTTATTATATGTGGAGCCCGGGCAGAATTTTAATGTGATGACTAAATTCATTTTGAAAAGATAAAGAAAAAAAAAAAAGTTTTACGTTGGGGGAAAAAAAAATACAAAAGATACATTGCAACGAGAGCAATGTTTTACTTTACCGCGTCGTTAGTTAATGCAGTTTGCCCTTGATATAACAAATTGCTGACGCGCCATCTTCAAACAGCTGGAGGTACGCAGGAAAGGTCAGCCAATGTTTTACCTGTCACTCCGAAATTCCTTAGGTATTTAAGATTAAATTGAACAACAGGCAAAGTGTAACAAACTGTGGAAGGTTTACAGGAAATGTACCAAAGTGTTAACACTTTCCAATCGAAATGTTTACAAAGTTCAAAATCAGAAAGTTTGTTACTTTTTGTTAAAAAGGGTCAATAAGGAGGTCTCCTTTTAGTTAAAGAAAAAACACAAAGTTATTTCTCTTTTTGTAAAATGGAACCTGACAGATGGGACCAGGCCATGTGCAGCACCCCTGGCTCCACCCTGAGGACTTGCTAGAGAGTCGATGTGACCAATCAGCTGCTGACCTGACCTGTCAATCAGGCAGCACAGATCACTCCTCCGCAGAAGAGGACGTCAGCAGCTGAGAGAGCAGGATTCTGAGACTGTCTGAAGGGAGGGCGCACCGTTTGACTTTTTGAACCCAAAATTGGCTGGAATCAATGGCGGGCGCCATGTCGCGTTTGGAGACCCCCTGATGTACCTAAACAGTGGAAACTCTAAGGGTACGTCTCCACGGGCCGTAATGTCGGCGCTTTGGACGGAGCGCCACCCCCTTCTGTACGCGCGGTGATTCGCTGCACCATATACATACTACTGTGTTATTTACCTTGCGGAGACAGAGCATCGACACAAGGTAAACAGACATGCTGCGATCTGAAAAGACGTGCTGCATGACGGGAAACGCAGGGCCACCGGATGCGTGTTCACACGCATAGTGAAGACGGGATTTCATAAAATCCACTCCATCTGGACGCTGCTGATTGAACGCTGCGGCTGTACGCAGCATTCAATCCGCAGCTAATCCGGATGTAATGCAGCCCGGTGAAACATACCCTAACTCCAAACCTAAAACAGCCTTAACCCCAACCCTAACCCAAACACCACAACCTTAACCCCAACACAACTTTATACTAAGAACAAACAGAAATAATCCTACTTTTTATAAAAGGGAACCCATCACAAGGCATAGTACCTTATATTAACTGGAAACCATCAGCAAGTATTTTTTTTATTAAATAAAAAGTCTTATATGAAAGAAAAATTATTGTGAGTTATCCTACTTTTTAAAAAGGAAAATCATCAGGAGTTTTACAAATTTCTATAAAAGGGAAACTGTCAGAAATTCTCCAAATTCTTTTATAAATAAGGAAAACGTGAGATTTTCCTATTTTTATAAAAGGGAAGCCACCAGGAGTTCTTTAACTCTGTACAAAAGTGAAACCATCAGCATTCTCCTAGATTTTACTAAAGAGAAACTGCAAGAAAATATCATACTGTTACTGAGGAAAGAGTAAGGACTCCATCGGATTAGAGTTTTTGCCTTAAAGCAAGCCCTTTAGAAGTCCTACTGTATCCCATTTAGAGAAAAGGTAGTGTTACATTTAGCCAGGACATACAACATGCCAGCTTTTCTGTCAATAACAGTGCTACACCTGTCTACTGTTCATGTGCGTGCGGCAGTTGATTCTCCATCTGACCAGACACAACTTGTAGACAAGGCTGGATGTGTTTCCATCTAGAACTGCTCTTACAATGTCTGATTTTTTTCACAAGGTGCCTCTTTATTCATTTTGTTAGTGGCATTTGTGATGGAGAAGTCATCATGGCCACTGTCTGTAGTTACTGAGCACAATCCTGCTGACAGGTTCCCTTTAAGTTTATGACCTTGGGCCATGATTAGTCTTCCTGTCCACCAGGTATAGATGCCGGTTTCAGACCATCCTTTGCCTACCTACTCCACCAGCCAGCAGACACTCTGTGTACCCAATTTAGAGGCCAAGTATAAGACTAGGTCAAGTTTGCAGGCAGTGAAAAGTGAAGCCCAGGACAACGCTTGGTATCAGGTAGACAGAGCGGCTAGCATTAAACCTGTCCATAGAAGCCTTACTGAGAGCTGCCAGCCTACCATGGACTGTACCCCCATGACAGCAGTAATGTCTTTCTAATCAATCCCTTTGAAGGTCTAAGAAACTTCCATTATTTATTAAAGAAAATACATCCAAAGGTCCCCTACATTTTATTAAGAAAAATTAGCCTAAAGTTTTCCACAATTTCCTACAGGGATCCCACTTATAAGTATTTGATACTTTTTTTAGCTGAGTGGAAAAAAGGTGGAGATACAATGTAAAGGGCAAAAGTGGATTGTGGAGGATTGTCGGAAACAAGTAAGTGTACAAATAGGTGCTCACCTGATGGGATTGTGTAAGACATAACCACTGTTCAAGCACAAAATGTCGACTGCTGCTAACCAGTGAGGGATGGAGGAGTAAAATGGAGCAGGAAAAATGATATATGTGTGTCCTGATGAAGTTCAAGTCAGATGACTGAAACGCGTTATCAAATCATTCTCATTGAATGTTTTTCTGTCTCCTGCATCTGTGGAGCCCAGCTGCGACTGGATCCATATCTTCCAG
>VIAB01005523.1:94517-111370 GCA_009801035.1 Oophaga pumilio | reverse complement strand
ACATGGAGCCAGTGCCCACACTCCCAGGCTGGCATTGCTTGGGGTAATCCTTATTTCCCCTGGTGACATATTTCTGTGGGGAGCGGTGCGGAGCTGATGCAAGATCTGTCCCTGTGTCCGTGCACCGCTCTTATTTGCTTGCATTTTTTTTGCTGAGAGATTACGGCCTCCATTCTCATATATGTTACATGTATCTGTCATATTAAACTGAGATGTATTCTGTAGGCTGAGAGATTAGGGGTAATCCCATCTGGCACACGGAGAATAAATACATTGAGGAGTGTGCTGGCTCTTTTGTTAACCAGTGAGAGGTCTGTGGATGGCAGCTATGAAGATTGATGAGACATGGCATGAGCCGGTTCCCCACGCTGAGCTATTCGCTCCTATTACCATGAGAAAGGATAGAAGGTTTGTTGTTTGTTATTATTTGGTAAATACCGGCTGTCTGTTACGTTGTGATCATCGTCTGCGCCCCTGTGATGTGATGATTGCGCCTCTGCATTCAGACCCTGCTCGTCCGCTACCATCTTATTGGGAAGTTGCATTAGCCCAGGACCTGTAGGTGATGGTGTCGTGTCACTTTGGGAACTGATTTATTAACAAACATTCACACATCCCTGTGAATTTTGGCATCAATGAGGAAGCAATTCCAATTCTTTTCAGGTGTCATCCTAGTTGCTTCCATTTTTCCTGTTTTTAAAAGAAAACTGAAGCTGATAAATTACGTAAGCTTTTATTTATCCATTCACGTATAACAATGAAAAACTGATGTAAAAATGTCATCCACATCTAATGATCCTTATAGACTTGCATAGCCGAGTCTGATCCTTTAAAAGGATGAGAATAGGAAATGCTCCGAGTCTCCGGGACCGGAGACATAGATCCGTCATAAAACTGTCAGCTGTATGGATCAAACTATCGGATGTGTGAATGTTGCTAAACTGATTATTCTGGTGAATATAGATCTGAAATGTAAACTTTTGTTTTCTGTTGTTGTGTTAGCTTTGTAGCTGGGCTAGGGAGTTGGTGTTTTTTTTTCTCAATAAACTTGTTTTATGTGTGTAAATACAAGACATACAAATGTATTTTGAAGTTACTGTAAGTGGCTTCATATAAAAGAACATAATTAAATATCCTATTCATTTGATGCTCATACTTGGGAAGTAGGGGGATTGGATTGTTCCCGGACGGACGTGTGCATTCATATTCACATATACTAGGCACACGGTATTGGAGACCCGTGTCTACCTGTCAAACCCCATTTCCAACTTTCGGCTTCAGTGGCACAATTGAATGAAATGTAAGTTATATGTTCATATATCTGTAAAAGGTGATGTTGTGCAACATACAATATGTGCCTGTTGTCATGGCTTCTGAAGTTCAAGGTAACCCTTCTATTAGTAACCTATACTCCTGGGTGGGATGGACACCATACAGTAGATCTGAGGAGCTGGTTGGGTCACTCACTCCAAGAGCTATTGTGACTACAGTAATTAGCACTTTCATTGATATTAATAGAAGCAAGTCCAAAACTTACAAATGCCTATTTGACAGTGGTCTATCCCAGTCATTAGTAAGTGACATAAGAAATGTGATTCCAATGTGCTTCCTGATCCATCGAAAGATGGTAAGTAGTAGTTCCTATTTTGGGTAAGCAAAGATTTTTGGGTAGTAGTCGCCCTCCTGCATCATGGCATATTTAGGGCTGACCCATTTTAATTTTATGAAACAATATATCTGAAATATGTAAGAGAGAACCTGTGCGCCTCTATATAAAACTAGAGGTGCAGTAAAGGCCCATTGCCAACTAGAAGGAGAAAGGATCAAGAGTACTCGGAGCAATGTTTTCCAGTATGTGTTGATGGCGAGCAATTATCACAATCACACGATTTCTTCCAGTTGATGACCCAGTTGTAGTTGTGGGGTGAAATCTGGTCTGTGTATGGACACCTTAGGATAGCTGTTAATTACTATTTTGTTTTCTCTTGTATAAACCTGGCTCCCAAGGCTACAGTAATCTGTTCACCCCTTCCCACAGTGTTGGCCGATGGACTAGCACTAGATAGCCATGAAAATCACAAAACGATCTGAATGTGATGTGTGGAGACAAGTCCATGAAGCAGGATGTCGCCTTTACGTGGTGTTTTCCATGGCTTCTGATCTTCATAGACGGGACTGTACCTCAAGTAGTCACATTAGATTTCTTGGCGGTTTATTCCTTAGAATGGTTATTTGAGGAGACGTTGCTCCTGGTTATAACACCTCTGTTTAACCAATGCCATGCTGATAGTCTCTGATTTTCTCTTCTCTACTTGAACCAATGTTAACTCATTTGACATAGTGACTCATTGATGACTTTTAGTGAAAGCCAATTAATAAAAAAAAAACACACCCTAGTGAAGGAAACCTGGTTCATTCAGCTTCAGTAGATCTGACATAAACGTGTCACCAGAGACTTGTAAATGATGGCGTCATGTCACTTTGTGATTTCAAAGCTAATTTACTTGACTGGGTGGTTCTTGCTGAGATTTTTCTGGTGGGTTCAGTGTGCCTGGTCTGACTGGGGACTTATCTGTTGGCAGTTATTTAAGGTAGAATATATAGTATATCCTAGTGGTGGATGCAGGCAGAAAAGGGCCCCTGCGTAAGAACAATACATGGGGCCCTTTGAAGTCCAATATTTTATAACTGCACAATTCCTAATGCGCTGGAGGTGGAATGGCCCCCTTACCTTTTGGGCCCCTGTCGGCTGCACAGGTTGCACCAATGTTTGCCCCTGGCAGACCTCACCCCCATCACCCAAACTAAAAACATTTGGCATTTCAATGCTTATTTGGTTTTTCTCCCCTAGAAGTTATTAGGTGAAACAAAAATATGAATGACGTGCATGTTAATGGAGATAAGTCTGAACATACAGTAACTCATCCCTTTTTACAGGACAGATGAAACCTTATCTGAGCAAGGTTTTAGATTATTGGGGAAGGATGTAAAGGAAGAACCCTAGAATATTTACTGAAGTGATAGTGTGTTAATTGCATTTTTTATATTGGAACCATATATGATTGCTCAGGAATCTGGTGTAGAAATGCCATAAAATAGTGAAAGTCCCATTACTAACCTGATGGCGTCCCGACTACCCACGTGACAGCGGAACACTGACAAGGCTAGTGATTGTTTGCAGTGGTCATGTGTCTTTGGGAACGTCATTGCTGCAGTACAGTAGGACAGACTAGCTGTAGTGGTGGCGCTGGTGAGCATGCAGATTATTAGATGAATGTTAGGTCTTTTACATATTTTGGGTCTCTTGACCTAGTTTTTTCTCATCTTTGAAAATCCTCCAAAGTGCATAACTCCAGTGTGTACAGCAGTATAGATACGGTAAGTATCCTGAGTTTGTTAAATAAGTCCATAAATCTTGCTGGTCTGAGATCTGTTTTTTTTGTTTTGTTTTTTTGTGCGTTACCTTTTATTTCACAGCGCTGTCATTGCCCAACCAAGTTTACTGTCTATTTATTTATTTATTTTTTGCACAAGACTAAGACAAAAGTCACTTGTGTAATGGAAGGAAGGAGCTGGCACTGAGATGCAGACCAGGGTCTCTACATAACAATGGCTTTTATAGGCTTGCGACAGACACAAATTCAGATCACAGGGTCAGTTTCTTGAGAGTTGAACAAGGGACTTTTGTCTCTGCGTCTATGTCCGCCAACAATAATACATTACAAGCTTGATTGGGCAGAGAACTGTCCCTGCGTTATTCTGTGTACTCTGCTGTCAGACTACATTACTCCCCACAAATAATGCATGGTGCAGAATATTGGTGGAGATAGAGTGGCATGTAAAAGTTTGGGCACCCATTGGTAAAATTACTGATGTGAAAAGTTGAGCAAGTTGCAGATTAAATGATCTCTAAAAGGTCTAAAGTTAAAGATGACACATTTCCTTTGCATTTTAGGGAAAAAAAATAGTTTCATATTTTGCACTTAAAATTACAAAAAGGGAAAATGGGCTGATGCAAAAATTTGGGCACCACCCCCTTTTGAAAGTATCACAGCTTGTAAACACTTTGTAGCCAGCCAAGAGTCTTTCAATTCTTATGTGAGAGATTTTCATCCATTCTTCCTTGGAAAATTCTTCCAGTTCTGTGAGATTCCTGGGTCATCTTGCATGCACTGCTATTGAGGTCTAGCCACAGATTTTCAATGATTTTCTGATCAGCGGACTGTGAGGGCCATTGTAAAACCTTCAGCTTGCGCCTTTTGAGGTAGTGTATCGTGGATTTTGACGGCTGTTTAGGTTCATTATCCATTTGTAGAAGCCATCCTCTTTTCAACTTCAGCTCTTTTACAGATGATATGTTTGCATCAAGAATTTGTTGAAATGTTATTGAGTCCATTCTTCCCTGTACCCTTGAAATATTCCCTGTGCCATTGGCTGCAACACAACCCCAAAACATGATTGAGCCACCCCCATGCTTAATGGTTGTCAAGATATTCTTTTCCTGAAATTCTGTGCCCTTTTTTTCTCCACACATACCTTTGATAATTGTGGCCAAAGAGATCTATTTTAACCACTTCATCAGTCCACAGGACTTGTTTCCAAAATGCATCAGCTTGTTTAGATGTTGTTTGGCATATTTCTAGCGCTGAATTTTATGGTGAGGACACAGGAGAGGTTTTCTTCTGATGATTCTGCCATGAAGGCCATATTTGTGCAGGTGTCTCTGAACAGTAGTACAATGTACCAGAACGCCAGAGTCTGCTAAATCTTTCTGAAGGCTTTTTGCAGTCAACCTGGGGTTCTGATTTGTGCCTCTAGCAATCCTACAAGCAGCTGCACTAAAATTTTGCTTGGTCTTCCAGACCTTATCCTCCAGTTTTCCTGTCAACTGCCTTTTCTTAATTACATTTCCAACTGTGGAAAGAGCAAAGCGTTTTCAAGTTGCTGTCTTCTTATATCCTTCTTCTGTTCTGTGGGTCTCCACCATTTTCATTTTCAGAGTGCTGCTTAGAAGAACCCATGGCTGCTATTTTTTGGTATAAGGTTAGAGAAGGTTGGAAAATTTGCATCAAATGGCCTTTCCTGGCGATCATGGTGAACAAGTCATAACTCTAACAGGCTAATTAAGGTCTGCAACCTTGGTCAAAGTTACCTGAGCACACAAATCTCCGAGGGTGCAGAAACTTTTGCAACTGACCATTTTTCTTTTTTGTAATTTTTAAAATAGAAAAAAAACCACTATACTTGTCATTCTAAGGCCACGTTCAGTATTTTACCTCAGTATTTGTAAGCCTAAACCAGGTGCGGGTCTTAAAAACTGAAGTTGGTGACGTGTTTCTATTATATTTTTCCTCTGATTTTTCCACTCCTGGTTTGAGCTTTATAAATAATGATGTAAAATGCTGACCCAATACTGCACATGTGAACATGGCCTAAATTTGTGCAACTCAGAACGAGGCAAACTGTGAGTCGGCAGGTCACAAACGTGGTCACGTCGTGCTGGAGCGACGACATCTGAAGATAGCGACCAGTAACACTCTCCACACACATCAATGATTAAGAGACAAAGGAATAAAAAACCAAAAACCCCAGAGTGCTCCTCCGGTACTCTGAAAATAGTTCCCATGGTCAGACCTGAGAGCTTCGCCTCTTGCCTTGGTATGGAGTAATAGTCTATAACTTGAAGCCTGTGTAAAGTTTGCTGTGTTTGTTCCAATGATCATTCCCAGTGGCACGTAACTCCCCAAGCATGGCGGCACTGCTGCTTTTTATTGTTGGAAATTTCCACTCTGCCACCTGTATAATGAGGTGAGCCTAACCACGCAGGTAAATGCTGGACTTTTTCTTACATTTATTTTTTTTCTTCCTTTACACTAAACTTACATTGCTATTCCAAAACTTGTAAATCCTTTCCTACCTTGCAAGTAATTAATCTGGTCAAACCTGGGTGCAATGCACAAGATTCTTCCTCCATAGCCAGTAAGCTTATGGTCAGGAAGCCAAAGCTTGTAGTAGTTTGCTTGTTGAAGCGATCTGTGCTGTAATTTCTGCCCATGTGCTAAGGATGACAGACAAGTATAAGCTGAATAATAGTTCATGAACGATGTGATGCAAAACCACTGTGTACCTGGATATTATCAGAGCACATCTTTGGTCACTAGTTCTGCTCCTGACCTCGTCTTCCTGGTCCCGAGATATACCAGCTATAGTCACAGAAATGCACAGAATAGCAGTAACTAGAGATCATTTTTAATTTTCTCTGGATCTTCTTTGTTAAAGAGAATCTGTCATAAGGCTTTAGTTACCCCAACTGAGAGAAGTATAAAGTAGGGGCAGAGACACTGATTCCAGTGTTGTCACTTACTGGGCTGCTTGCTGTCATTTTGATAAAATCCCTGATTTATGTGCTGTAGAGCTAGCAGTTCTCTAAATGCTGAGCTCTGTATAACCCCGCCCACACCACTGATTGTCAGCTTTCTGTGTACACTATACAATCACTAGTGGGTGTGGTGGGTGGGGTTATACAGAGCTCATGAATATGGAGGACTACCTGGCAGCAGGTTTACTAGTCCTCTAGTGATAATCTCCTGCCTCCACATTGTGCTGCTCTCAGATTGGGCTACAGAAACCTAGCGACAGATTCCCTTTAATCCTTGCTGTTGCTCCTGTAACTTCATGACCAACTGTGCATATATCAGGTAAATCCAAATACAAGCATATTGTAATATTACCTGCAGGACTGTGGCGTCAGTAAGCCAAATCTCCCAGCTCCTCAATTTCCCTGACTTCCGACTCCATCGCACTGCCTCACTACTGAGCATGTACATAAAGTGCAGCACAGATTCATCTCCACAGCACTGCCTCACTACTGAGCATGTACATAAAGTGCAGCACAGATTCATCTCCACAGCACTGGTCACTACTGAGCATGTACATTAAGTGCAGCACAGATTCATCTAAACTAAAAGCCCAAACCCTTAGATCATGAACAGGACAGACATTTATATGTCATTTCATAACTTTCCCAAATTATTATGAAAACATTTACAGCACATCCTGCATTGTACTACTGTACCAATTTATTATATATTTTCGGAGTGGGTCCACCAAAATGGATACTGACTCTGACTCCGACTCCACAGCCCTGATTGCAGGAAAAAAAAATAGAATCGTTGTCATACCCTGCACATGTGAGCTAATTAGTATATGTAATATGTCTGTATCCATAGAATACTTGTCTTAAATTTTTTTTGTAAACGGCCTTCAGCTAGTTCTTAAGCCAAGGCGACTAGATGGATGAACGATCTGTAGGAAGATTGATATTGTGCAATCCTAGATAGATCCACCATGATCTTTTTGATAATTTATACGATTGAAAAAGCATAAATAGTTTAAACGGTTGAATAAAGACAAATATGCAAGTTCATCCAAGGGTAAGGATAATTAAATTCTTTTAATCTTTCTTCATACCCTTTATCTGTTTGAGGCTCTTCTTTGAACTTTTTCTAACTTCGGGGTATCCATTATTCTTTTTTATGAACCATTTCCCTGCACTGATCTGATTCCAGATTAGATAACCCGCTAATGCTTTGTAAAGTGGTAGTATTAAGTCAGTGTCTCTCTTCATACGTGACAATGTACTGCTGGCCTTAGAAGCCGCTGATTGACACTTCATGCTGTTATTTAGTCTGTGATCTACAAGTACATCCAGATCCTCCTGTACAAGTGACTCTCCTAGTTTTACTCCCTCTAGAACACATGATGCCTGTATATTAGTGCCCAGGTGCAAAACTTTACATTTCTCCACATTGAGACTCATCTGCCATGTGGATGTCCACCTTTAACCCTTTTAATATTAACGTGTTGTTACTCTTGTATTTGCAGAGAGTCAGTGTAAATTATTACATCCTATAATATAGGAAACAGGCAGTGTTTATCCCAGTTTTCCCATCATAATCCTTGTTCCACAAAAATGTACTTTCCCTTTTAAAAAAAATATATATTTTTGACCCTTAACTTCATCAGTTTTAATAAGTGGATGGGGGACATTAGTGGGTGAGGATGGGCCAGTGATAGGCCTACAGTTTCACAATAATTTTTTCCATTAGCATGAATTATGGTAGATCTACTCCAGCTTCTAATTAGCATAGATTTCAATATGTGGTATATGCAAAACCTAAAGATGGAGCAAATTCATTAAGGGGAATCTGTCAGCAGATTTTTGCTATTTAAGTTTGGAAGTGTGTGTTTTTTTTATATATCACAATCTGCATTAAAAATAAAGAGAAACCTTGCAATTTTCACAAAGGCCACTTAGGATTTTTTTAGTCTCCTAACTTCTTGTTGTTTCAGGAAACAACATATGTACATAGCTGCAATAAGCAGAACCTGACCCTATGTTTTGTATGGAAGGAAGCATGTAATGAGCTATGACCTCTCCAATTGTGATTAGTGGCTCCTGTGTTGACAGCTGTGTATAAAGGTATTACTTTTTATTGTAATCTTGCCTCTGCTGATAAGGAGACTATTGAAAACTTTTCTTGAAAGGACAGGAAGTACCAGTCTAAACAAGCCTCAGTGGTCAGTGTGAACATTACAAGATTGCTATTTTTTTCATGTTTAACTGTGATTTGAAAAAAAAAATATTGCCATATTTGTTTTCAAAAATACATATAACACAAACACCTGATATAAAAGGTCATTTTCTGAAGATGGAATTCTTTTATGACTTTTCTTATAGACCTTCGTAATACATGGCAGTTTTGTTAAATCAGCTAGATAGTGGTTTCTTTCTATAGGTGCAATCATTATTTGGAGAATGTAGTACTCTCATGCTGTTGTAGTCTAGTTTTCTTGTATTTTGCTGATTTACAAACCTCTAATAGGCAAGTTGTGCTAAAGAGCGCAGACCTTGATAGCTTAATGAACGTCAAGACTTTGTATGCAAACTGGTTATTGAATGTGATATAAATCATCATTGATAGTTTTCATTTACTGAGACAGTCAGGCAAACAATTTATAGGATGGCCACCAACGTAGAAAGCCAAAAAGGTTAATACATAGCAACAAGCCATGTCTATAAATCACAGGGGCTCGGACAGCAGCATCCACATAAACCTAACTTTATTTTCTGCAGAGTACATCAGTTTTTCCCACGTCTGCCGGATAAGCTCTGTAAGGAGTACACTTAGATCTGTCCTTCCACTACACATGGCTGGCACAAATAGAAATGGAAAATCTGCTTAATGTTCTCAGTCAACATCATAACTAGTGAGAAATGAAGATCTGTGCCTTATTTTTCCTATATATGTGAACCAAGCATGGATGCCGACTATCAGGCTATGTGCACACGTTGAGGATTTTTCGCGTTTTTTTTTTTTTAGCGGTTTTCTGCTGCAAAAACGCTAAAAAGAAAGCATGCATTAAGCATCCTATTAGTAGAATGCATTCCGCAATTTTTGTGCACATGCTGCGTTTTTTTCCACGGAAAAAAGCGCAGCATGTTCATTCTTTTTCCGGAATCGCGGTGATTCCGCACACATAGGATTGCATGGATTACTTTCCGCATGTGGCTATGCCCACCATGCGCAAAGTGAGCGGTTTATGTGCGGATGGTACCCTGGGTCTGGAGGAGAGGAGACTCTCCTCCAGGCCCTGGGTACCATATCCCTGTTAAAACAATAATTAAAATAAAAAATAGAGATACTCTCACCTTCCGGCGGCCACTGCAGCCTTCCTGCCTCTCAGTGACGCTCCCGGCCAAACCCGTTCCCAGGGATGCTTAGTGACAATGACCCCAGATGACGTAGCGGTCTCGCTTGATGCTACGTCATCTGGGGTCATTGTCGTTAGGCATCACTGGGAACAGAACTTGTCGGGAGCGTCGCGAGGCCCAGGAAGGCTGCGGGGGCTGCCGGAAGGTGAGAATATCACGATTTATTATTTTTTTAAATTATTTTTAACATTAGATCTTTTTACTATTGATGCTGCATAGGCGGCATCAATAGCAAAAAGTTGGTCACACTTGTCAAACACTATGCGTGACTCGTGTGACCAACCTGTCAATCAGTTTTCCAAGCGATGCTACAGATCGCTTGGAAAACGCTAGCATTCTGCAAGCTAATTACGCTTGCAAAACACTAGTTTTTAGCGGGAATACGCATACCTATAAAACGCGTATTTCCCGCGGCAAGGAGGTGCGGAAATTTCCGCGGCAATTCCCGAACTTAGGCTGGAGTCAGACGGCCGTAAAACTCGTGCGATAATCGCATCGCACTGCACGGACTGGCCTGACACCTCTCCTGACCTGAGCAAGACAGCGTGATGGATTACTATGCAGAGGTCAAGCTCAGGTCAGGAGAGCCGACAGCCAGGACGAGTTTTATGATGCAATTCTCGCACGAGAAATACGGCAGTGTGTCTCTGCCCTTATGCACATAGCCTCAGACTGATACTGTGAAAAATGACAATACGCTTCATGTTAATGAAGTGGTGTCTACAACTACTTGCATTCTAGATTCTTTGTTCTATCATTTATTAACCAGTTTTCTGCTGCGGAATGTGACGATATCCCATGCCCGGGTTTACATGCCGTGACATTTCTTTGAACATGTCTGTTGAGTAGGATAAAGGATTGTAGAAGAATGGTATTTCAAAATGCTTTGGCATTTTGCCTACTCACTTTCGATCATTACATTTTTATAGAAAAAAAAAAGGTGAGTGAGGCAGTTGTGCTGGCACCTAAGTAATGCTCCTTGCAGATTGTACGTACGTACATACGTACATACACTTCTCACAAAATTAGAATATCATTAAAAAGTTAATTTATTTCAGTTCTTCAATGCAAAAAGTGAAACTCGTCTATTATATAGTCATTACAGAGTGATCTATTTCAAGTGTTTATTTCTGTTAATGTTGATGATTACGGCTTACAGCTAATGAAAACCCAAAAGTCATTATCTCAGTAAATTAGAATAATTAACAAAAACACCTGCAAAGGCTTCCTAAGCATTTATAAAGGTCCATTAGTCTGTTTCAGTAGGCTCCACAATCATGGGGAAGACTGCTGACTTAACAGACGTCCAGAAGGCAGTCATTGACACACTCCACAAGGTAAGCCACAAAAGGTCATTGCTAAAGAAGCTGGCTGTTCAGAGTGCTGTATCCAAGCATATTAATGGAAAGTTGAGTGGAAGGAAAAAGTGTGATAGAAAAAGGTGCACAAGCAGCAAACCGCAGCCTTGGATTAAGAAAAGGCTATTCAAAAATTTTGGGTAGATTCACGAGTGGACTACTGCTGGAGTCATTGCTTCAAGAGCCACCACACACAGATGTATCCAGGACATGGGCTACAAATGTCACATTCCTTGTGTCAAGCCTCTCATGACCAATAGATAACGCAGGAAGTGTCTTACCTGGGCCAAGAAGAAAAAGAACTGGACTGTTGCTCAGTGGTCCAAGGTGTTGTATTCAGATGAAAGTAAATATTGCATTTCATTTGTAAATCAAGGTCCCAGAGTCTGGAGGAAAAGTGGAGAGGACACAATCCAAGCTGCTTGAGGTCTAGTGTGAAGTTTCCACAATCGGTGATGGTTTGGGGAGCCATGTCATCTGCTGGTGTAGGTCCACTGTGTTTTATAAAGACCAAAGTCAGCCCAACTGTCTATCAGGAAATTTTAGAGCACTTCATGCTTCCTTCTGCCGACAAGCTTTTTGGAGATGGAAATTTCATTCTCCAGCAGGACTTGGCACCTGTCCATACTGCCAAAAGTACCAATACCTGGTTTAAAAACAACAGTATCACTGTGCTTGATTGTTCAGCAAACTCTCCTGACCTTATCCTACTAGAGAATCTGAGGTATTGTTGAGGAGGAAGATGAGAGACACCAGACCCAACAATGCAGATGAGCTGAATGGTGCTATCAAAGCAACCTGGGCTTCCATAACACCTCAACAGTGCCACAGGCTGATCACCTCCATGCCACGCTGCATTGATGCAGTAATTGATGCAAAAGGAGCCCCGACCAAGTATTGAGTGCATTTACTGAACATACATTTCAGTAGGCCAAAATTTCGGATTTTAAAATCATTTTTCAAGCTGGTATTATAAAGTACCGTATTCTAATTTTCTGAGATAATGATGTTTGGGTTTTCATTGGCTGTAAGTCATAATCATCAACATTAACGGAAATAAACACTTGAAATAGATCACTCTGTAATGCCTCTATATAATATACGAGTTTCACTTTTTGTATTGAAGAACTGAAATAAATTAACTTTTTGATATTCTAATTTAGTGAGAAGCACTTGTACGTACATACGTACGTACGTACCCTGCAAGGAGCATTACTTAGACGACCAATTGATGAAGGTGTACAGCACGGTTATTTCTGATATACGTGTCATTGTATATGTGCTTTTTGTGACTTCTGTGTACCGTATATACTTCAGTATAAGCCGACCCCCCCCTAATTTTGCCACAAAAAACTGGGAAAACTTATCGACTCGAGTATAAGCCTAGGGTGGAAAATGAGGCAGCTAATGGTAAATTTCAAAAATAAAAATAGATACCAATAAATGTAAAATTAAAGTAGGTTAAATGTTTTTGAATAGCCATATTGAATCAGGAGCCCTATATGCTGCTCCATAGATTATGCCCCATATGCTGCTCCACAGATTATGCCCCATATGCTGCCCCACAGATTATGCCCCCATATGATAGTATGCTGCCGCTGCAAATGAAAAAAATAAAAAAATGACATACTCACCTCTCGTCGCTGGGGGCCAGGTGCCGATGTCCTGAGCAGGTGGGGACACCGGCATGCTATGGAGGACAGATGCCAGTGTCACCGCTGGCTCAGGCACCTGCAATATTCACCTGTCCCCATTCCACCGCTGCGCGCTGCTGTGTCCTCGCGTCCTCTAGCTGTGAATGCTCATCGTGCCCTCTGACCTGAACATTCACAGCTAGATGATGCGTGGTACCACTCATTAAAGTCATGAATATGTGCATATTCATGACTTTAATGAGCGGTACCACAGGACCGCTGACGTTAGGCGGAGCTGCCGGAGACCGTGGGAGAAGAGCAGGGGCTGCAGAGACCGCGCCAGGAGGGGGTGAGTATATGTGACAGCTGCGCTCCCCCTCCCCCGCCGACCCCCCGATATATGACTCGAGTATAAGCCGAGAGGGGCACTTTCAGCCCTAAAAAATGGGCTGAAAATCTCGGCTTATACTCGAGTACCGTATATACGGTATATGTTTTTTGTGTTTCTGTGAGCGCACTTCTAGTGGCAGTCCAGTTAGTCAGTGCTTTAGGGCATTTTCCTATTTCAGATATAAATCTGCCTATTAATTGATCTTTCATTCACAACTTTGAGGGAATGGATTTCTCTTCTTTCTTATAGGAAATCTCTGCCTGCTCTTTGTGAAGGGTAAATGACTTCTGTGGCCTGTAGCTCTGAGCAGCTTAAAGCCACTCTAATCCAATTGAAGGTCAGGTTAACTTTCTGAGATCTGTGCTATATATGGGTCAAGCTGTAAATGTGTGCCCCATTACTTTAGATACAGGTGATTTTGTATTATGGCGCCTCGTTTATAACGATTAATGCTACATATAACATAAGCACGTATCATGGCAGCCTATCTTACCCTGTGCACAGATTAAAGCATTTATGTGCAGAAGTCCATTCTACTTGGTTATCTTCATCTGGTGACTTTTCAGACGCCTTTTCCGGTGTATTGCTCTAGATGTGATGACTCTTGATAAACTAGTGGTAATAATGGCCTGAAGATAACAACTGATGGATCTGATTTGGCTTCTCCGCTATGTTAATGTAGGTGTGGTGCCTAAAGGCTTGTAATCCTTGTGTTTTCTGATAATGGTTTTCATTTTTTATCATTGTGGAATAACCGGATACATGTGGATAAGATAAGTCTCAACAGGGCTCTAGATGGCAACCAAAATCTAATTTGAGATAAAAAAATTTTTTTATATATATCCTTTTTTTTTTCTTATTTCAATTCGATTTTCATCAATTATAAACAAGATTGTCCGAATGATTTTTCATCCAGGCTTTCATAGCCCTATCTGTAAAACATCAGCTTCCTGCATACTGTGTTATTGAGGTCCATGTGTGACCGTATGCAGTAAGCTCATAAGCTCCCTCTGCTGGAGGCAGCATGAAGCAAGAACATAAGTGCGTGGTCAGTCCACCATTTAATGTAAATGCTGAAGTTGAGCAATCCACGGTCTTTTTATTTAAAAATTATAATTGTTGTCTAGGCTTTGGAGCAAAACCTGCCCAAGTGGTTTTTCTTTTAGACCTAAGTCCACTCTAAACCTTTTTCTGAACCTAAAGGGAATCTGTCAGCAGGTTTGTGCTACGTCATCTGAGAGCAGCATGATGTAGACAAAGAGACCTTGGATCCAACCATGTATCACAATCAGAGCTTTTAGTATGAAGTAGAACTCTGAAAGCTAATGCTGTCCTCACTACAGCTTTTTGTATACATAGTCTATAGACAAGGAGCTGCTTATCATAGGAGCGTGCGGAGTTGGACAATTGCTTCACACCAGCTAGTCACAGTAATCATCACCAGGTGATAAAACCTCCAGTGTAAATAAACACCACACAGCCTGACATGTGACACATCATTGAATGCCGTCTAAATACCTGTTGATATTCACTTAAAATGATTTTATTCATCAACCTAAACATAGTTGTTTTATGTAAATTTGCCGTCATTGTATACATTGTGTTGCAGCATCTGGAAATATTCTTATTTTATTGAGATACCTGTTCATTAGCCTCCTTGGTCATATGCTGTATTTACATGCATCATGGCTCAACACTTACAGTGGCATGTAAAAATTTGGGCACCCCTGGTCAAAATGACTGTTTATTGTGAAGTTAAGCAAGTTGGAGATGAAATGATCTCTAAAAGGCCTAACGTTAAAGATGACTTTTTCCCAGCTTTATAAAAACCCAGCCTCCTCTAACCTTGTGCCTAAAAACAGCAGTCATGAGTTCTTCTAAGCAGCTGCCTTGCACTCTAAAAATGGTGGAGGCCCACAAAGCAGGAGAAGGATATAAGAAACAAGAGCAAAGCATTTTCAAGTTCTTACCTCAGTTCAAAATGTAATTAAGAAATGGCAGTTAAAGGGAACCTGTCACCTCGTTTTTCCGCTATAATATGCTGGCACAGCCTTTCAGAGCTTATCTACAGCATTCTGTAATGCTGTAGATAAGCCACCAGTCCGACCTGAAAGATAAGAAAAATAAGTTTTATTATACTTCCCGGGGGGGCGGTCCGGTCCAATGGGTGCTGCAGGTCTGGGTCCGGCACCTCCCATCTAAATGCAATGTCGGCATCCTCCCTGCTTTGTGGAGGAACAGTGGAGGTCAAGATAAGGTCTGGAAGATCAAGCAACATGTCAGCTCGAGCTGCTAGTAGGATTGCTAGACAGGAAAATCAGAACCCGCGCTTGACTGCAAAAGACTAGAGTTAAGCGAATATGTTTGGAAACTATCGCCAAATCTGACTTTGCCATGGTCGTGCCATATTGGTTCACTATTCGTGCCGAATTTATGGTTGACGATCATTTCCGAATATATTAGCTCATTTCTACTTCCATTGACTGCAATGACGTTCGGCAAAAATTGCAAATATAATATTTGCGGTCGATTGTAATACGAACCGAATATTGAAAAATTCGACCAACTCTACAAAAGACCTTCAGAAAGATTTAGCAAACTCTGGAGTTGTGGTACACTGTTCTACTATTCTACTATATTATGGAAGAGTCATCAGAAGATAACGTCTGCGTCCTCACCATAAAAATTCAGTGTCAGAAGTATGCCAAAGAACATCTAAATAAGTCTGATGCATTTTGGAAACAAGTCCTGTGGAGTGATGAGGTTAAAATAGAACTCTTTTCCACAATGATCAAAAGTATGTGTGGAGAAAAAGGGCACAGAATTTCAGGAAAAGAACATCATGATCTCGCCAATCATTAATTATGGGGGTGGATCAATCCTGCTTTGGGGTTGTGTTGCAGCCAATGGCACCGTGAAGAATGGATTTAATGAAATTTCAAAGCTGAAGTAGAAGCCATCCTCTTTTCAATAAATAGCTAATGATCCTAAACACACGTCAACAGCCACAATACACTACCTGAAAAGGTGCAAGCTGAAGGTTTTACAATGGCCCTCACAGTCCTCTGATCTGAACTTCATTGAAAATCTGTGGCTAGACCTCAAAAATAGCAGTGCATGCAAGACGACCCAGGAATCTCACAGAACTGGAAGAATTTTCCAAGGAAAAATGGATGAAAATCCCTCAAATAAGAATTAAGACTCTTGGCTGGCTACAAAAAGCGTTTACAAGCTGTAACACTTACAGAAGGGGGTGCTACTAGGTACTAACCATGCAGGGTGCCCACACTTTTGCATCGGACCATTTTACTTTTTGACATTTTTAAAATGTAAAAGATGACTATATATATATATAATTTCCTCAAAAAAATAAAGGGAACACTCAAACAACACATCCTAGATCTGAGTGAATTACATATTCTCATTGAATACTTGTACACTGTACAAAGTTGAATGTGCTGACAACCAAATCTCACAAAAATCATCAAGAGAAATCAAATTTATTAACCAATGGAGGCCTGGATTTGGAGTCACACACAAAATTAAAGTGGAATGTAATGTCCTTAAAACAAGTCAAAATGATGCTCAGTAGTGTGTGTGGTCTCCACGTGCCTGTATAACCTCCATAATGTACAACGCCTGGGCATGCTCTTGAGGCGGCGGATGGTCTCCTGAGGGATCTCCTCCCAGACCTG
>VIAB01005523.1:71827-92724 GCA_009801035.1 Oophaga pumilio | reverse complement strand
TGCTTAACTGTTCACAATAACAGTAATTTTGACCAGGGGTGACCTTTTTGCTTTGCTGAATTGTTGCCATATTACATGCCACTGTATCTGTGATGCAAGTAATATAGCACCAATTCAGGAAAGCAAAATATCTTGAAAGTAAATGGGAACAAAGAGGCCCAATTCATCAAAGCTTTTACATTGTTTTCCTGCCGTAAAAAGCCAAGGCTGCCCTAAAATTTTGCGTCTCTTGTAAAATTTTGCGTCTTTTGGCATTCTCAAGCCATTTTTACCATCTTCTGCAAAGTGGACAGAGCTGGGGTAGGATTGAGAGAAATTGGCGCCTAACGCTTCAATACAGTTTAAAGTCCCGCAGGTTCACATGACTGTCAGCCTTATTCACTATGGTTAATCTCTGTGCAGGACCCTCAGGCATAAGAAGTCCTTTATTTTCCCTCAGTATTGACAAATTCTTGTAATCTTTTCCATAGGGTATCAGTGGGGATGTGGAAACTCCATTCACATGCATTGGATTCGGATTTTGGCCCAGAATCTATAATTAAAATCTGTATGAAATCCTTAATATGTGAGTGTGGTCTAATCCCCTAGTGTAGCTGAACATTATTGCTGTATTTTCTTACTAGTGAGGACGTGAGACATAGAATTTTTTGGAGAAATCTGTGAGTAGCGGCTACATTCCCACTATAAGAGCCGGAGTTGGAGAAACGTCTTATCCAGTGTCTATTAACTTTTCAAACGAATCCTGAATATGGTGACTGAAAAGAGAGGGACCTTCCTTGTTGTACCAGTGAACCCCAACATTATAGTTGCCCTTCTGGCCAGTAATGCCCCCAAGGATGTCCTCTGTCATTAGTATGCCCTGATTGATTTTGTCAATGTTTAGCCTATGAATGCAGTGGATTAAAGGGACTCTGTCAGCCCAGAATAACTGATCAATTCATGTACAGGCGCTGGGTGCTTCATGGCGGGGCCAATCATTTATATACACCACTACCAGGAAAACCCCTTCTCAATCTGAGTGTTTGGCCCCGATAAAATAGAAACACTTATACTCTCCTCCCGTTCCCACTGTGTCGGGGCTCAGGTGAGGTTTTGTCACGTGAGCCCTACACCCAATCATTGCTGGCGTCTGTCCCCGCCTGTTAATTACGTATACGTCTGAAGGCCTGGACAGTGACGCCAGCACTGATTTGGCGCAGAACTCATGTGACATAATCTCATGGTAGCCCAAGAAGAGCGAGTGCCGACACACCTAGAACGGCACAGGAGGGGAGTATATGTTTTAATTTTATCGGGGGCCAAACGTTCAGATTGAAAAGGGGTTGTCCTAGTAGTGGAGAACCCCTTTAACTTTTAAGTAAAGTTAAACAGTCGTTTCAGAGAACTTGCAGGAGAATATCTGTCTGCCTCTTGCCTCTCCTTAGGACATGATAGTTGGTGTTTATAAAGTTCTATCACAGTAATGGTAAAGTCTGTTTTCACTGAATACAGATATTACACACAAATTGAGAGCAAAAGATCAATCCAAGAGAAAGAAGCAGATTTTTCTGATAATTTACAGTCATGGCTGAAAGTGTTGTCACCCTTGAAATTGTTGTAGAAAATGAATTATTTCCCCCAGAAAATTATTGCCATTACAAGTTTTGTTATACACGTTTATTTCCTTTTGTGTATATTGGAACAACACAGGGAAAAAAAAGGCAAATTGGACATAATTTCACACACAGCCCCAAAAAATGCTCTGGACAAACTTATTGGCATCCTCAACTTATTTGGTTGCACACCCTTTGGAATAAATAACTGCAATCAATCGCTTCCAATAACCATCAACAAGCTTCTTACACTTCTCAACTGGAATTTTGGACCACGTTCTCTTTTGTAAACTGTACAAGGTCTCTCATATTGACTGGCGCTTTCTCCCAACAACAATTTTAGGCTCTCTCCACGGGTGTTCAATGGTATTTAGATCTGGACTCGTTGCTCACCTCTTTAGAGCTCTCCAGCACTTTGTTTCCATCCATTTCTGGGTGGTTCTTCAAGTATGTTTGGGGTCATTGTCCTGCTGGGAAACCCATGACCTAGGACGCAAACCCAGCTTTCTGACACTGGGCTGTACATTGCGACCAAAAATCTTTTGGTAATCTTCAGATTTAATGATGCCTTGCACACAGTCAAGGCACCCAGTGTTAGAGGCAGCAAAACAACACTGAAATATCTTTAAACTTTTACCATTATTGACTGTAGGTAGTTATTTTCCTTGTAGGCTTCATTCCGTTTTCGGTACACAGAATGATGACCTTTACCAAACAGCTCTGTCTTGGTCTCATCTGTCCACAAGAAGGATTTGGCTTCCTCATTTTGGCAAACTGCAGTCTAGCTTTATGTCTGTTTGCTTTGGGGTTCTCCTTGATCTTCTGCCATAGCGTTTTGTTTCATTCAAATGTTGACAGATAGTTTGCTCTCAGACTGATGCACCCTGAGCCTGTAGAACAGCTTGAATATCTTTGGAACTTGATTGGGGCTGCTTATTCACCATCCGCACTATCCTACGTTGCAACCGTTCATGAATTTTTCTATGTCCATGGAGATTAGCTATAGTGCCTTGGGTTGTAAACTTCTTGATTTTGTTGTGCACCGTGGACAAAGGAACATTATCATCTCTGGAGATGGCCTTGTAACCTTGAGATTGTTGATATTTTTCAACAATTTTTGGTTCTCAAGTCCTCAGACAGTTCTCTTCTCTTTCTGTTCTCCATGCTTAGAGTCGCACACACAATTCAAAGATTGAGTTAACTTCTCCCCCATTTATCTGGTTTTGGGTATGATTGTCATATTTCCCACACCTGTTACTTGCCACAGGTGAGTTTGAATGAGCATCACATGCTTAAAACAAAGTTTTTTACCCACAATTTTGAAAAAGTGCCAACAATTTAGTCTGGCCCATTTTTGGGGTTTGGTGTGAAATTGTCCAATTTTTCTTTTCTGTTTGTGTTCTTTTCCAATACACACAGTGGAAATAAACACATGTAATTGCAATAATTTTCTGGAACAATTTCAAGGGTGCCAACACTTTTGGCCAAGATTATATATTGCAAGGCTGCTTATTTTCACATGTACTAATAATTTCTGAAAATAAAACATTAAAATGGTGAATTCTCTTTAACCCTGAACAGGTCCTTTCTCAATGTGTTAGTACGTTTGAAACCATACACAATATATCTCCATAATGCCGCATTCAGGCATTGTGTCACGGTCTGTGCCAGGACTGCCAGTGGGTCTCCCAATCCATGGTTGTCTAGTAAAGGTCAGGGAGACCTGCGGGGGCAGTCCATGATCAGGCCATGACATATGGATGTGTGAATGCAGCATTAGGAACGTTGCATGTCCCATTATGTGGATGTGCCGTCTAAGCTTAACTGTGATTTTCCGTGATTTCCCCATGGTTCTAGACTCCAAGTACATTGTGCTGGTTTCCCTCTTTGTATGTGATCCAGCTGTTTTTCTCTTCTGTTTACTTGCTGGAATGAAGGCACACTGATGTTTCTGAACAAATTTTGGCCCTGTTTTCCCAGAAGGTCTAGCACAATGTAGAAATAGTCTAGTTTTAATTTAGGATAAAAGTAAAATTATTACTATTAGGCCTTTTTTTGTTAAATTGTAACCATGTCGGGATAATATAAAGGCCCTCATCTTGACTATGGGTGCTCTATTTCTGCCTGTTCAATGTAGAGCCGTCTGTGCTCTTTCCCTATGTGCAGCTTAGTGATGGTATTCAGATGGCTCAGAGGCCACACAAAATGGTATTTTTGGCTATTTTGTGGGAGTAAAACAGCGTATTCTTCTGATTTTTATATGATCAAGAATTTTTTTTGTGTGGGGGTCCATTTATTCATTCATGTATATGTTTTGTAGGAACTGTCCTTGGTTAGTTGTTTCTAAGGAGAGCTAACTTTTCTAGAGATTGGGGACTGTGTGAGCTTGTGGCTCTCTGCTTCAGACACCATAGCAGAATTTACCATTGGTGAACCTTCCTGAGGAACCTCGGAATGACCTCATTGCGCAGAAAGCGGAATTAATGATCCTTTACTGGTGCTCTCCTTTCAAAATGGTTGAAGACCAGATATCTGTCTTGGTGCTTATGGATTGTCCGTCAAGTGGTCATGCAGAATTCTACCAGAAATCCATATATATATAAAAAGTGGTTCTCGTGTGACTAAACCTATAGGGATTATGTTTGTACAAGGTTTGTGGCCAATATCTGTAAATGCCAGACTTATTGGTCTCTTTGGGGTCCTTTGGTGCACACTTACAAGTTTGTATTGGAACAAGGTTTGAGCGTGTTCTCCCCCTTGAATCGATCTGAAGCTGACTCCTTTTGTACCTAACCACTTGCTGGCAGCATATTGTGATGTCTGAGGACTTCTCATTGAAAGCCTGTGAATGTACATTCCACATCCATTTGTGCAATTACAATGTAACACGGTTGCCATATATCTTGGGGTCATCATATCTTTTGTTGCAGGTTGTTAAATATTAAAAACTGATGTCATTTTTTGGCCTTTTTATTTCCAACGTACTTTTGAGATAATTTTTTTGTATAGTGTTATTGTGTCTTATTGGTAAGTGAAATCTGCACCCACTGCTTGTACTCTGTACGGATCTGCTTAACCTATTCTGAATTATTCCTGAAATTTTCATATATGTTTGGAATTTTATTTCTATATTTAATGCTAAGTCTTGATAAAGGTGTATATCTATATGAGTGGTTTTTATGGTGATTTTGTGTAGGCTAGGTGGACACCGCGTCTGTACAGTTAGCGTACGATGTACACAGTCGTTGCCATAGGCCTTTATTCACCTGACAAAGGCCAAAAGTGTGTTATTTTAGCCTCTGTCTGGCCGGTATGTGTCTGCATGTTTCTTTTGCTCTATAGGAAGGCGCCACAGACTTTTCTTTCCTATACAGAAGGCAGCTGCAGAAAAACGTATACCGTTTGGTATAAATTTCTTTACAATGGGTCCCTGTGGTGGCTTGATGCTTCTGCCGTACCTCCTGAGTGTATGCACCCGACATTGGGCACAAACGTAGTGTGTACCTAGCCTAGGTTTGGCATTTTAGCTATATGCTTACATTGGGTTAATTGGCAAGGCTCTTTCATTGACAATGCTTGCAGTTGTAATGCTGCTTCTAGTCCATTTACATTAATGTGAGCAGTTTTGTGCGTAGGAAATGTTGTGGGTCAGTGCCCAGAAAGCCTGTGGGGTTAATGGTCCTGGTGCGTCACAAAATACTGTCCTGTGTTCCTCAATGCCAAATACAGACTCTTGGCCTCAGACTAATTGGATATTGACAGCCCTGATGTGTTGTCACTGTGTCACAACAATTAGGAGTTTACCAGCCACAAGGGTTGCCCTTATGAGTCTGACCTTGAAGGGGTCACTGCCCCTAGATATCTCGAGGCTGCTGAACTTCACTAGCACTTTCAGTGGTCTTGCTATAGTGGGGTTTTATATATTTTTATATTGCTTTAGGGCTGAAGAGGCTGTAAGACTGTGTTCACATGTTATGGCTGAGAACTGTGTGGTAAAACTGCACTTTGTCTTCTGTGGAAAGCCATGTGCTTCACCTGTACTTACTGCAGATCCACACTTTATGCAATGCCCTAGCGCCCCATGGTCATGCGCGTCTCATCCTCAATATCCTCAGTATTATTTCACTAACCTATGTGACCTTAAGCCACATTCACACGTTCAGTGTTTGGTCAGTTTTTACCTCAGCATTTGTGAGTGATGAGTACAGAAGTGGTGATGTGTTTCCATGATACTTTTCCTGAATTGCTCTACTCCTATTTTTGGCTTGCACATGCTGAGGTAAAAAACCCGCCAAATACTGAACGTGTGATCATGGTCTTAGGGGAACCGGAATATTTTGCAGTACCTTGCGGTTTGTCTAATGCTAGTACATATCGGTTTTGTTTCCCATGTTGAGAATACCCCCATGCTGCAGTCTCTACATGTATGTGCCCATAATTACCATAACTGTAGACCTGTGATACAAAAAGGAGGTGCTGTTTTTTTTTGTTTTATGAGCCATATAGAAGTTGACTTCTTTTCGTGCCTTGCTGTGCTCTCGAGTCCTCTGCACCAGTTGTCGTATCTGCCTTGGGGGTTTTCTTGCAAATATCTGAGTCAACATTTGACATCTGTTGTCCCCTCCCCCTAATGCAAACAATTCCTCTGACATAACGCCAACGTGTTGGACAAAATGTATTTGTGGTCCCTTGTAGACCAACTTTCTAACCTTTCAATCCCCAAGACTCCAGTTTCCATGTGGTGAAGGATTATTGTGGTCTCAAAGCCCTAGAATCTTACACCAGAGCGCAGCTCCCCGGTATTCAGGGTTAATGGCTGATGACAGTCTTAAAACTGGCAGATTGTCAAAAGTGAAGTAGTATAGATAAAATACATCCTTCCTGCAGACCTCTGTTTATCCCTGGTTTACAGAGGAGAGCGCGTTCCTTGGTTACAGTTCTCTGCTGCCGCCTCTAAAATGCTGTATTCCCTTATATAAGGCCTAGACAAGGTTCATTCTGTCCAAACCTAATGCGGTAAGTCACCATGATACGATTCTATTTGCTTGTTTCGTGCACTTTTGTGTGCATTTTATAGCCTTCCGGGTCATTGACCCCTATGTGATCAGGTTGCTCTGCTTTAGTTCTTATTAGTGATGAGCGAATGTTCTCGGATAAGGTGCTATCTGAGCATGCTCGGGTGCTAACCGAATGACTTTGGCTTGCTTGAATAATATGTTCGGGTCCCCGCAGCTGCTGGGCAACCCCTGCATGTGTTGCGACTGTCTAACAGCCATGAGACATGCAGCCGCGGGGACTTGAACATATTAACTGAGCACGCCAAAGACACTCAGCTAACACTTTATCCGAGTACGTTTGCTCAGCGCTAGTTTTTATACATGGCTGCCTGCAGTTTGGAACACACCCTATTATCTTTTGGCTTTTCGGTGGTTTTAGACTGCTAATGTCCAGTTAATTCAGGATATAGTTGGAGTACTGAGAAAGGTTTGCATTTCTATAGGACCCAGTGCCATTATTATGACTTGGATACATACTTTTTTTTTTTATCTATCTTTATTGAAGTTTTCCAACAATTTTTACACAAACATATTACCCGCATCGGGTAAACAAAACTTGGATACATACCCGTTCTTGTTTCTCCATAGCTTTCTTTGGGGAAACATGTAGACTTGCTCCGAATGTGATTACTCAGTAGGTCTTATGGAAAATGATTGATCATAAACACACAGGTCAATATCACTGTAAATGGAAAAAAAAAAAACAGACAAAATAAATGTAAAGTGTCATTTCCATATCTGAGACAGATATAGAAGAGCGTGTGGATATATTGATGGATGAATGAATATAAATACATTTCTGTGGATTGTAGGCTGTTCTGTGCAGCAGCCTGTATACAAGGTTGGGGCAAACAAATCTGTCACTAAGGGCCCCGTCACACATAGCGACACACCAGCGATCCCGACAACAATATGAACTTGTCAGGATCGCTGGTGTGTCGCTACATGATCGCTGGCAGCTCTCAGCAGCGATCAGGACCGCGACTATGCGGGTAACAAGCGATGCACGTTGCTTAGTTACCCGCAGTGTACGTTAGATACCAGCACGCTGGTGCAGGGAGCTGGAAACCAAGGTACACATCGGGTTTCTAGGCGCCTAGAAACCCGATGTGTACCTTGGTTACCAGCTCGCTGATCGCTGGTCTCCCGCCTGCCACACGCAGCGATGCGTGCTGGCCAGCGGGAGACCAACGATCAAAAAAATGTCCAGGACATTCAGCGATACCCAGCAGGGGGGCTGATCGTCGCTGCGTGTCACACACAGCGATATCGCTGGGGAGATCGCTGTTGCGTCACAAAACTTGTGACTCAGCAGCGATCTCGCTATGTGAGATGGGGGCTTAATGGAGTTAGATAACAGATGCTCCAGACATGATCTCCACTTATAATCAAAATGGTGATAAGCTGAGGACGGAGCCCATTTTATTCACCTATCCCCATTGAAACACATGCATTCTCAGTTGAGCGTGCATGTGTATGGGAAATTAAGTTGTAAACTAAATGAGCTTCAGGCCAGGAATGCTATAGTTGTATGTGTTATTGTATAATGCCTCTGCATGGCACCATATTCTCTGCAAATGGAAAATGTGGCAAAAAATGTAACACTGCATGCTCTAAAACTTGGCACAATGGTTTATTTTCTCATGGGTTGCATATGACATCAAAAGCATTCAGGAGTAAATGATATACCCAAATATTCCTTAGAGGGAATCTGTCAGTAGCATCAACCTTCCTAAACCATTTATATGGGCACGCAGGTCATAGAAAGATGGATTTAAATGACACCTTGATATCTGCAATCCAGTGTTTTAGTACAGAGAAATCCACATTTTTCTTAATAGGTAAATGAGCTTTTTAGATCTATGGGCTGAACAAATCTCTCCTAGAGTCATCTCCCCTGACCGCCATAATCTTACTCAGCAGAACTGATCTTTGTCGCATTACAAACATATCTACAGCTGTAGTCCTCTCACAGAGCTGTTCCTTGCTACAACTAACACTTCTTCAGCTTCCAACTCATAGGCAGCCAGTGTGGGAGGAGAGGCAATACACAGAACTTTGTCTCATCACAAACACATCTTCTATTGTAGTTCTCTCACAGCGCTGTCAGCTCTGATGTACTGTTCTCCCCCCACACACACACAGACAGACTAGCTTTGTGAGATAAAAGCTAAATAAGTTTTAGTTGATACAGGCACAGCTCTGCAGCTGAGCTGACTGCAGAAGAGGAGAGATGCCGCTGCAAGTGTGTATGTCATCAGTCAAAGCTGCTCTCCACTGTACTGTTAGTTATAATCACACACAGCTCTGCAGTGAGATCAGGAGAGCAGCCATTACACATCACAATGGTAATGCCCCCTTTCATTTAAAATGAGCTCTGGAGGCAGGTGCTCATGGAGATCTGTATCCGGCCCATAGATCTTAACAGCTACGGTAATTTACCTTTAAGAAAAACATGGATTTTTCTGGAATAAGACATTGGATCACAGATATCAAGGTATCAGTTGATTCAACTTTCTATGACCTGCATGTCTATGTAGATGGCTTAGGAGGGTTGATCCTATTAACATATTCTCTGTAAGAGCTGTGCTTGACTGATTTGGTTATTTATTTGCTAAAGGAAGTGCTATATCGTCTAGTAGCAGACTATGGGGGCGCCGTACTGCAGGTCTGCACCAAATGGGAGATATAATTATTCTCTTTCTATATTTGTCAGTTGTGTATTTTGAGTTCTCGTTTGCATTTTATCAGAACACCTAAATATATACATAGCTGCTTCCTGCAAGCGTTCACCGTCTGCCCACTCTCAGCCCAGCATTGTCTGATGCGGTGACTCTAGAAGAATGAAGTGAATGTAAAAATAGCTGTTAAGCAGGATGATACAAATTCTTATGGCGAATTCATTTCTTTGTCGGCAGACTGCAAACATTCCCCATTGGTTATCGGCTAGTAAAAGTTTGGTTAACCCTTACAGATGGGTGGCCGCTCTCCAGATTGCATTGGTTCTATGTTTGATCATTATGAAGCCGCCTACAGTAATTTGTGTTTTATGGCATTCTCGTATTACAGAAGGTAGGCCAACATACTTTTAATATATAGTGTAACTATGTTCACTTCCTTACTATTTGTCTATGCATGGATATTTTATATAGAAATTCTCAATCTCTGTTTTTAGCCCTTGTGAAGACTAGCTACATTTTAAACCTTCTCTACCTTGTCATTTTTTTTTCCTTTGGGAGCAGCCAGAAAATGTTGTAGGGGCTACGGGAGCAATGCATGGCTCACAGATTCTCCTTGGCGATGGGACCCCATGGCATGATCTGCATTTGGCAATAGCATCAGTTTTTCTCAAAATGTTTCTAATGCTGCCTCCTCCCTGCTTTCGCAGTAGACTATGCTCAGCCCTGTTTTATGAATTCAGTACAGACAATCATTTTATAGTAAGGAGAACTCAAGAAGTGCATTTCTGCATGTCAGATACATTAATCTACATTACTCATACCCGGTCTTTGGCTTTCTAGGTATGAGAATCTAGACGATTTGTCACTTATCTGCAATGATGACACTTAACGCCACACATCCTATTGTCGGCGCTCATTCCCAAGCCATGACAGAAGTGAATGTGTATTCATTTCTTCAATTTCTTCTGATTGTATTCTACATTTTATAAATGTATCTATAATCACATGCACTGCCCAAAGTAAAATGCTATAATGAGATCTGCTCCTAGCACTTTATATATGTTTAAACAGATTATGTTAGATAATGGAAATTTATGGACTATTGGTAAGTGCTTCATAACATAAGCAGAATTTTACTGTAGGCATATACAGATTTTCTAGTACCAATTTGCAATTACTGTTAATGTACAGCGGCTCTATTTAAAAAGACTACCTCTGAATTAGACAAGTGAACCACCCTTGGACTGCGTGTCCACAACCAGGAATATTAGAGTTTTGGACTCTGTATATTTTTGCTGCATCCAAAACTGTGTTTTACATTACAAGCACAGTGGATGGGATTTATAGAAAGCTCATGCCTACTGTGCTCCTTTCTAACGCTGCATAAACTCACCTGCGGTGCTGGTTTCCGAGCCGCAGCATGTAAATTACTTGGAGACCCCTCTATTCTTGATAACCAGACTTGCTAATGGTGACAGCTGAGGGTTCCAGCCTCCAGCTGTCAGTTTTGCCTGGCTGGTTCTCAAAAATACAATTTTTTTTTTTTAAATTCTAGCGAAGGCGGCTTCAGATGAATACTCCCATCAGCCGATCCTGCCGTCACTGTTATTAGCGGCAGCAGGTGCAGGCTGATGGGGGTAGTAGTCCCATCAGCTGCTGCCTGCTCTCGCTGTTATTAGTTGAATATGTACATTGCTTAAAAAAAAAAAAAAAAGGGAACAGTCAAATAACGCATCCTAGATCTGAATGAATGCAATATTCTCATTGAATACTTTGTTCTGTACAAAGTTGAATGTTCTGACAACAGAATCACACAAAAATCATCAATAGAAATGAAATTTATTAACCAATGTAGGCCTGGATTTGGAGTCGCAAACAAAATTAAAGTGGAATGTAATGTCCTTAAAACAAGTCAAAATGAAGCTCCGTATTGGGTGTGGCCTCCACGTGCCTGTATGACCTCCCTACAATGCTTGGGTATGCTCCTGATGAGGCAGCGGATGGTCTCCTGAGGGATCTCCCAGACCTGGACTAAAGTATCCGCCAACTCCTGGACAGTCTGTAGTGCAACGTGACATTGGTGGATGGAGCGAGACATGATATCCCAGATGTGCGCAATCGGATTCAGGTCTGGGGAACGGGTGGGCTAGTCCATAGCTTCAATGCCTTCATGAGGTTTGGCATTGTCCTGCATTATGAGGAACCCTGGGCCAACCACACCAGCATGTGGTCTCACAAGGGGTCTGAGGATCTCATCTTGCTACCTAATGGCAGTCAGGCTTCCTCTGGCGAGCACATGGAGGGTTGTGCAGCCCTCCAAAGAAATGCCACCCCAAACCATTACTGACCAACTGCCAAATCCGTCATGCTGAAGGATGTTGCAGGCAGCAGATCGCCTCCAGACTCGTGTCACATCTGCTCAGTGTGAACCTGCTTTCATCTGTGAAGAGCACAGGGCGCCCGTGGCGAATTTGCCAGTCCTGGTGTTCTGTGGCAAATGCCAAGCGTCCTGCACGGTGTTGGGCTGTGAGCACAACCCCCATCTGTGGACGTCAGGCACTCAGACCATCCTCATGGAGTCGGTTTCTAACAGTTTATGCAGACAAATGCACATTTGTGGCCTGCTGGAGTTCATTTTGCAGGGCTCTGGCAGTGCTCCTACTGTTCCTCCTTGCACAAAGGTGGAGGTAGCGGTCCTGCTGCTGGGTTGTTGCCCTCCTACGGCCCCCTCCACGTTTCCTGGTGTACTGGCCTGTCTCCTGGTAGCGCTTTCTGCCTCTGGACACTACGCTGACAGACACAGCAAACCTTGCCACAGCTCGCATTGATGTGCCATCCTGGATGAGCTGTACTACCTGAGCCACTTGTGTGGGTTGTAAAGTCCGTCTCATGCTACCACGAGTGTGAAAGCACAACCAACATTCAAAAGTGAGCAAAACATCAGCCAGAAAGCATTGGTACTGAGATGTCGTCTGTGGTCCCCACCTGCAGAACCACTCCTTTATTGAGTGTGTCTTGATAATTGCCAATAATTTCCATCTGTTGTCTATTCCATTTGCACAACAGCATGGGGAATTGATTGTCAATCAGTGTTGCTTCCTAAGTGGACAGTTTGATTTCACAGAAGTTTGATTTACTTGGAGTTATATTCTGTTGTAAAATTATTCCCTTTATTTTTTTGAGCAGTGTAGTTACTGACTTGAGGAAACTCTGCAGCTGACCATACACATTAGCTAACCTCCCGCATACACGGGGACACTCGGGCCAACCGAGTACTCGTTCGTAAAACTCCAAACATGGACTTCTTCTGGAAGTCTATTGTAATGTTTGTATTTTTGGGAGGAAGTCCGTGTGAGAGAGAGAACTTCCTTCTCAAAAGTTCGGATCCCCATTGTTTTCAATGTGGTTCTGATTCAGGTACAGTTCTGGTACCCAACCCAAACTTTATTCTAAAGTTTGGGGTTAGGTACCAGAACTTGAACTTCCACAGGTCCGCTATTCCCTATTCTCTATGATAGGGCCACTGACAACCACCGATCTCCCTGCAGAACAAAAGGACCAGGCGATTGAATTCCATTGTTCCAATCCTTATGGCACCTGACACAAGTTTACAAACAAGTTGCAGTACTTGTAACTCCTCAGATGCAAGGAATTAATGGAAAGTGACATAATGCAGAGTTGTTGCAGAAGTGATTTTTCTCATGTTTTTATTTATTTTTATTTTACTTGCTCATATAGCGCCATTAATTCCACAGAACTTTACATACATTGCTGTTCCCATTGGGCTCACAATCTAGATTCCCTATCAGTATGTTTTTAGAAACTGGAGAAAACCCATGAAAACACGGGGAGAACATACAAACTTCTTGCAGATGTTGTCCTTGATAGGATTTGAACCCAGCGATTGCCATACTGTCCCATACCTGTTCTCTTGTCACTTACTAGTTCTGTATTATAGGTGTTTGCTGAAAGCATTAGACACTGTACTTTGTCTTTAAATGCCAAGACCTTTGTTGCTGTTTTTTTGGTGGTTGTCTTCAACAGGTCTGCATGTATAATAGAAATTTGTGATTTGTTGAATTGTATCTATGACTATGTCAGTGTGTATGTATACGGGTAGGGTATGTGCACAAGATCAGGAGTTTCAGCGTCAACCACGCAGCGTCCAGATTACAGCATAGTGGATGGGATTTCAAGAAATCCTGTGTCCACTATGCGTCCAGACGCCCGCTTCTCACCCGCTGAGACAGACGTACGGCGTGTCTTTCCAGACTGCAGCATGTCAATTTGACCAATTAAATGTATTGAATGTGGTGAATCCGCACGGTTCAGGGAACACACGCGGATTTACCTGCGTTCAATAGACTGCAGCGAACATGCTCTACTTCCAAAGCCCTACTAGTTCCTGATCATGGGCACCCGGCCTTATATCACATCTAACTGTAAAAATCTACTTTATGCAGATACTTTTAGTGTCTCTGGACCACATTCCCAAGTACATATGCTAATTGTCGCTAATGATTACTGGCCTTTGTTCTCAGAATGTAGGACATGAATACATCATTGCAGCCTGTATTAGAAGAGCCGCTTATGTTAGGAGAACAGACATGTATTGATATGAATAAAAACTCTCCCTTTGTCTTCCGGGCTTAGTACTGATTGTACCTTCTTTTAAAATGACCAAAAGGCATCAAAGTGGCTCAATTTTTAGACATTAATAGTACAACTAGCACCCGATCCTTTTATCTTTTTATCTGGCTGCATTCTTTTAATCTAATTCTAAAACTCAATTTTTGTTACATGTTCAT
The DNA here is from genome assembly GCA_009801035.1 of Oophaga pumilio. Classification (NCBI taxonomy): domain Eukaryota; kingdom Metazoa; phylum Chordata; class Amphibia; order Anura; family Dendrobatidae; genus Oophaga; species Oophaga pumilio. The sequence continues at coordinate 78,586 of VIAB01005523.1, read as the reverse complement.
CAGAGAACTCATTGGACTTTTTGCACATTGATGTTCATATAGAAACATTTTTTAGAAAGATACATGCACTTGTCTGAAGCTTTCTGTTTGCTTATTAAGATCTACCATACTAGTATCCGAAATCTATAAGGACGAACCATTGAAATATGAAATTAACTTGTTGTGTCTTTCTTTCCAGATGTGCTTGGCGGTAGTGAAAATGCATTCCTTGCTCGCTTCAGATATTCTGTTATGAGAAGAACACCATAACAAATTACACAAATTCTGTTCTCTGGTGCAGTATGGCTGGTTTCAAGAGAGGATATGATGGGAAGATTGCCGGACTTTATGACCTGGATAAGACCTTGGGTAGAGGACATTTTGCGGTTGTCAAGCTTGCACGTCATGTCTTCACTGGTGAAAAAGTAGCTGTGAAAGTCATTGACAAGACCAAATTAGACTCTCTAGCTACTGGACATCTTTTCCAAGAAGTCAGATGTATGAAACTGGTGCAACACCCTAACATAGTCCGTCTTTATGAAGTGATTGACACACAGACCAAATTATATCTCATTTTGGAACTTGGAGATGGAGGCGATATGTACGACTACATAATGAAACACGAGGAAGGTCTCAGCGAGGATCTGGCCAAGAAATACTTTGCTCAAATAGTTCACGCAATATCTTACTGCCATAAGTTGCATGTGGTGCACAGGGACCTAAAACCTGAGAATGTTGTGTTCTTTGAAAAACAAGGACTTGTGAAACTGACTGATTTTGGCTTTAGCAACAAGTTTCAGCCCGGGAAAAAGTTGACGACAAGCTGTGGCTCGCTGGCTTATTCAGCTCCTGAGATACTGCTGGGGGATGAATACGATGCTCCCGCTGTAGGTACGTGGTGTTCTTCTGTAAAAATCTACTTGATTCCTGTGGAGAGATGAAATACGAGTTGCTTTGTAGTGTCTTGCACAACTTTTCCTTTCCATGGATGTTAAATGACCTAGTCAATAGAACACATTTTAATAAGTCTGAAAGGGTTAAACTGGCCCCACTGATGGACTCCCTAAAATACCAGGATTCACATGTTCGCTGGGACACAGAGCGATTCTGTTCCAATAGTTCATCTTTGATGGTGTAATATATGATTGAAACTGAATTTGTATCGTATGGTTATGAAGTGGTCTTCACGATCATGGGTACATTCCCCACCCTTGCCCTCCTAGGTAATAAAACCAATAGGAAGTTTATCCGGTGACTTGCTCTGGTATTATTGGACAGGAGCATAGAAAAGTACCAAATGATGGCATGCTATAAAATTTTCACGCCACTTTCACTTTTGTTTTAACAGTGCTAGGAAAATTGGGCACATCCTCAAGTGGTGGTGCAAACTTTCGTCCTCTGTTTATGAAAGCCCAAGATATCTGGAGATACTTTATTCAAATTGGCGCACTATAGTTTTGGGCTGTTGTATGAAATGCTAACCTTAACCCCTTTTATCCCCTCTATCCCCTCTACCTGTTTAAAAATGTCTTCGGGCAGTTTTTTACACCTTTGTGACACACAAGAGGTGATTAGGCTAATGTAGGAAGCGTCTGGCTAGAATTCATGTATGTTTTGGACATAGGAAAGGCTATAAATTTTCCCTTTTACTGGTCTTAACAGTGTACAACATTTGAAAAGACCCTTTTCAGACATCTGATTCTTCTCACAAACTCTATAGCAATGGCCTCTTTAGAATAGCTAGTAAACGGCATTCCACAGCGCTTTTACAGACATTATCGGCACTGTCCCTGATGGGGTTCATAATCTAGAGTCCCTATCTGTATGTCTTTGGAATGTGGGAGGAAACTGGAGAATCTGGAGGAAACCCACGCAAACACGGGGAGAACATACAAACTCCTGGCAGATGTTGTGCTTGGTGGGATATGAACCCATGACCCCAGCGTGCAAGGCTGCAATGCTAACCACTGAGCCACCGTGCCACCCATACCAATCCCATTTCATTTTTTTTTCTTCTAACACTATGGGAGTTACTTGTAAGCCACAATGTTTCTCTGTCCATCATGGTAAGTTTCCCTTTCTCATAAGAATGATGTCTGTCACCGGACAAATTGCCAATCCTTATTAATATTTCAGTACAAGAAAAATCGATCCAAAATGCGATTTTGAGCCACAATGTAGATATCTCGGTGGTGGTCCCGGAGTTTGGCCTTCCAGTGCTGATGGAGCCTATTCTGTGTGGCACAGTTCCCCAGCTAGGGGTGACTCCGGGGGTGGCTTGTTTGGGCTCGGTCTTGCGACCATGCTCTGTGTACGCCCAGGAAAGCTCTCGCCATGTCATTTGCTAGGCGTGTTCCTGTGGGCATACACTTTACTTCTGGGGAGGATATCAGCAGGGTTTCCTGTACAGATGGGTGCAGCAGAAAAGCCTCCAGCCGCCTGGGTTATGGTTTTCTTTTCTGCATTTTCACGTAAAGGAAACAATTTGAGCTGTGGCTCTAGATGTCAACACAGTCATCGCATTTACCCATGGTGTCAGCCAGCGCCTAGATAATAAAGCAATCAAGTGAGTGTAAACGCTGCAGAGTTTGTTGGCTTTATGGTGTAAACATTGTATTTACTCCTCATTTCTGCATGGCTTATTAGTAATAGTTTTGCTGGCGCAGTGTGCAGCATGTGTAGCTGCTGGAGCGGAGCCTGGAGACTAGTACAGTACATAAGTGGCTGTCTGCTGTGCATGGCTTTCCATGGCTGGCTCCCGATGTGCGAGGAGTGACATCACTGGTCACCATGGCAACGGCTGCAGCATGTACCTCATTAGCAGATATCACTTGAAATGATAACGGACTCGGGCTGTCTCACGTGTATTCACATGTGCCTGCTGCTTTGCAATGGCATTTTTATTTTTTATTTTTTTTTGCAAAATTGCTGCCAAAAAACAACTCTGCAGTTTTATATAAACTGTTCTGGTTTTGCAAAACTGTTCGTTCTTTTTTTTTTTTTTAACCTTTAATAACGCAATACACTGCTGAGTCACCTAAACATTTTTCACAAAAATCCACCTTATTTTGCTTGGAAATTACTGGGCTCTCTTTTCATAATTTATATGATGCAAAAGTTTTATTGGTGGGGGTCTTCATGCTGGAGCACTGGTCCCACAGACAAAATGTCCAAATAGGGATTTAAATCACTATTCATATCAATAGACAGATGGCCATAGCTCAGGATATTAATATTGATGATGATTTGACTACACACGGTCACCGTGACAACAAACGAGAAGCAAACATCAGAATCTCAGCCTCAGGCTTTGGGCCGGTAACACCCAGACATCTTGCTTCTCCCTCTCATAGATGCTATTAAAGGAAAAAAATAAAACCTTTTTCAGTTGTTTAGTGGTTCTTTCACCCTTCTGGTAGGACAAACTTAGTACCTGAAAAATAAATGATGCTTTAAACACCTAAAGGGTGGGGTTTTTCCCACCCCATCTCGGAGCCACAGGAATCAGGGCCTGTACATCATGCTATGTATCACTTTCTGGGCTACCTGCTGCAGTTTTGATAAAATCACAGTTGTATCTTCTGCAAATCGAGCAGTTCTCTGAATGCTGAGCTCTGTATAACCCCGCCCACACCACTGATTGGTAGCTTTCTGTGTGCTCTGTGTGTATGCACCTCCTCTGTGATGGAGATGTGGTTACACAGATATCATGAATATGAGGGACTGCATGGTTTTCTAGTTCTCTAGTGATGATCTCCTGCTGATTAAAACTCTGATTATCAAAACTACAGCATGCAGCCCAGCAAAGAGACACATCGCTGGAATTGGGATCTCTTCCCCTACATTATGCTGCTCTCAGATTTGGTGGCAGAAACCTGGTGACTGATTCTGTTTTATTATTGGGAATGGATCCAGTAATGGCCGCTCTCCCCTGTAATGAGTGGCTACCGTCTCGTCATTTCCTAGCCTTTCTTCTCCGTCTTTATCTAAATTGCGTTTTGTACATTCTGAGAGCAGATGTGAAGAATTAGATGCTATATTTAGAATGAGAACATTAGAGGCTATCATTGACAAAGCTGCACTCCTAAAGCTTTCTGTCTATGCCGAGTCATTAATTTTAGATTAATCTTTTTGTTCTTGCTCCGTTTTATAGCCGCGGAACTATTTATACCTGCAAGACAAGTTCTGTCCACCACTTATATGGCTGATGGAAACATCCATTTACAGGGCTCCACAAATTATAGGCTGCAATCTACACGATGTACGAAAATAAATGTCAGGCTGACTGATCTGAAGGGGCCACGCGCGGCGCGCTGCCCACCCGGTCTATCTAGATTCTCCCTCCCTTATTACTGCTTCTCTGAAGTTTCCTCTCTTGAACTTTGAGGTTTCAAGTCTTCAGAAGGAACTGTGTCAATTTCCTTATCTTTGTTTTGCAATCGCGGTTTGTTCTCTCGTCTGTACTTTCAGCGAGTAAGGAATGTAAAAGGAACAATAAACAGAACCTCTGCTTTATTAATAGCTTTTTTTCCACCAAATTAATGGCTAGGATTATTAGATTATACGATATAATTTCTTCCTTTTTGGCTTTTCATGAAAAAAAATCTGCCTTGAACGATAATAGACATTTTTGAATGGTTTAAAAAAAAAACTAAAAAAAAAACCTAGTAAAAGTAGCCTTCCTGAAAGTCGATGTTCAATCCTTTAACAAGCCTTACAACATGACCTGGGAATTTAGCCAGAAAACTAAGATTTCTGGTCATTTTACAAAAATCATAAAAGGACCAAACCTAGCAAAGTTAACTTTTAGGATGGCTTCTACTACTAGGTGACACTTTCTAGAATTTGCTTTTGTTCTGAGGGATCTAATTTGTGTATTTTTCCCCCATAAAGTGTTGCTAATAAGATTCCATACTTGGTGCGACCCCTTAAAGAGCACCAGTAACGTAAAAAATTTTTAAAAAAAATGATGAAATACCTTGTAAAAATCCCTGAGCTTTTTCCCGTTTTACACGGTGTCGCTCTCCTGCAGAGATGGTTACATTTATTGCTTTTTCCAGCACAATATGTGACGTTTTTGCACGATGGGTAACTGGGCGTACCTTCAGAGTTGTCTCTTGCGGCTTGTACTTTCTCCCCCCTCTCCCAGACTCTGCCAATCAGTTTGGCAGCTGATTTAGCAGCCTATAAGTCTCAGATTGCCGATCTGTGATTGGCAGTGTCCAGGTTAGAGGGGTGAAAACAGAAAGACCCAGAGGACACTGTAAAGAAACCTCAAATATTGTGCTCCAAAAGAAGCAAATGGGGATAGCTCTGGAATGGAGCAACACTGTGCAAAACAGAAAAAAGAGGCAGAATTGGGGGCGCTCAGGGATTTTCACATGGTATTCAACTGAATTTTATTGAGCTAGTGACAGTTCCCTTTAAAGGAAGCTATTCAATAGTTGATGCTGCAGCCTAGAAACAGAAAACCAGAACTTAACAGTGAGGGACCTGTTATATCTTGGACCAATATGACTATAATTTTGTTGGGTTTCTGTCATGGTGCCTATTGGAGGCTCTTAATAGAGCTTCTAATGCAGATGTGGACCTAGCCTCAGACTTTGGGATACATACCAAAAAATTTAGGGTGAACTTTTTGGCCAGGATCATTAATGGACCCAAAAATGGAAGCAATAAGATCTCTTTTTATGAAAGCTGATATTCAAAAGGTCAGTAAAGGCCCCACTACGATGTAATATGATGTGGAGTCTGATTATGTTCTTGGGAGTACTTGGCTTGGAAATCTTGAGAAACCATGGGGGAATATTGCTTGGCAAGGTTTTACTAATGTAAACTACATGACTGACTTTTGGGTGTTGGGGAAACTGCATGAAATTCCCACCATGATGTACTCTTCTTTCTGCTTATACGGGATATTCATTCACATTCTTGTGATGCTTTGTGTCCCCCTCTGTCTTGCGCCCTTTTCCTTGCTTTCTGGCTCTTGATTTTGACTGAAGAGCAGATATCGTCTACACACATGGCGACATGAATGGCAGGACCCCCTTTCGCAAAGGAATCGTGAAAACCAATTACTACGCCCATTTCATGACTGAGGACTACACACAGGGTTACTGATTTGTAGCAAGTTTTAACTGTTTGAGAACATCTTGTTTCCTTCATGTCCCCTTCTCTGTTCTGTACATACTTCTGAACATATTCCTCTGCACTCATTATTTTGCCTTTTATTCCTAGGTGTAACTCTACTCCTATTTTTTGCCTTGTAGACCTCTGGAATATTGTTCATGGAGCCGAGTCCTGGACGCCATTAGCAGGTCTTTAATACCGTTTTTGTCCATGTGCATTACTGGGTCGGTCTTTCTGTCTTGTTTTGCCAGAGATGAGCTGGGCAAATCCGGTTACGTCTGCAGCTGTACATGTGCTTTTGCTTCTGGATCATTATATGCGATGGTCCGTCATTGGAAATGTGCTGTGTAATTCCCTTCTTAATGGAAGTGATGTGCCGCACACTGTGCACATAAATTGCTCTGTGCCCCGTGGCTTTCTGTCCTGCTGTACAGGCTGGCATACATTTTTTTTTTTTTTCCTTCATTAACCCTGTCTGATCCTATCCTACTTTGTACCTGGGGATCGTTGTACACAGAATAAGCTGGTCATCACTGGATGAAATCCATCCCATATTCAAGTAATATAATGCTTTTTATTAAAGATTTAAGTGACTCCCTTGGCTTCTATGCTGCGTTCTGGAAAGACGCGCCGCATGTCCGTTTACGCGGG
>VIAB01005523.1:32664-49015 GCA_009801035.1 Oophaga pumilio | reverse complement strand
ATATTAATAGGGAGGCAATGATGATGATGATGATGATGATGATGATTATGGGCAGGCAAAAATTCTGGCTCCTAAATTTTTTGGCATGCTCCTAGATTCTGAACAACTTTGTCGACCCCTGTTTTAGCAGCCAAGTAATAAGTCTCAATAGAAAACAACAAAAATAGTTACGTGGGCTACCTTACAGTGTTTTTTAAATAAATTTTATTGATGCAAACTGCTAATGGCACTAAAGTAAACCTACTTGTTGAACTCTGACGGGTCCATATCTCTGGTCCTTCCAAAACTCATTGGTTTTTAACTGATGAATTAGACGACAATTTTATAATAAAACAAAAAAAGTTGTCTTCCTTTTAGTGGGGAAAAAAGGGAAGAGAAAAAGAACTGATGCAACTAGGAGGACACCTGAGAAAAAACGTGTTCTCTCGGATGGTAACATACTCTGATGTGTGAATGTAGCCTAATCTAGAAGATTGGTATACCGCTTAGATATGTACATATGTGTTCTCTGTTCAGTTTACCATAACTACGCTTCGTCACTTCTATTCCCAGCCTGATCACACGGATGCTCCAGAGAGATCCTAAAAGAAGAGCATCTCTAGAGGAAATTGAAAACCATCCTTGGCTGCAAGGAGTTGATCCATCACCTGCGACAAAATACAACATTCCTCTGGTGTCCTATAAAAACCTCTCCGAGGAGGAACACAATAGCATCATACAGAGGATGGTCCTGGGTGACATAGCTGATCGAGATGCCATTGTGGAGTAAGTGCTTACTATTCTTTACCCAACAATTTTTATTATTTTTCTGAATCTTGAACATGTTCCTTTGTTTTACACAGATAATTCAGTTTAATTTGTATAGGGCTTACATAGAAAATAGTTTGATACCTCGTTTTGTTTTTTCAATTTCAGTGCCTTGGAAACCAATAAATACAACCACATTACGGCCACATACTTCTTGTTGGCTGAGAGAATTTTGCGAGAGAAGCAAGAAAAGGAGATTCAAACACGGTCTGCCAGTCCTAGTAACATCAAGGCCCAATTTAGGTAAATAAAGATGTCATCTCAGACTTCAAAATTGGTGGTGTGTCCTTAGGTAATATTAGATCGGGGGTCCAATTCCCAGCACCCCTTCAAATTAGTTCTTTAATAGGTCTTTAGTACAAGTGTAACTTCATGGGAATTACATGACTACTAAATACTGAGTTAAACCAAAGGAATGAGCCAGAGCATAATTAGGTATACATGCACTGTATATGAGGAGGTTCACTGTGGCCATTTAACAGACAAAACCCAAGGTAATACAAAATGAGCATATACCCTACAGGTCATGAGTAAATAGTAGTGTTACAAATCAGGGTACTTGATTAACACAATTTTTATTAAAAAAAAAAAAAAAAGTCTAAAAGCCATCCCACCGTGACAAGGTGTACCCAATCGGGACAATCCTATACTCTAGTATTGAAAACATCCCCTAGTGTGAGCCGACCTCAATGGTAGATGGAGGTAGAGCAGGACCGTTCCCATGGCAAGCTATATAGATGATGCAGATCTGTAGCTAGAAAACATTGAAATAGACCCCTTTTTAAACATCTGATCAGCAGGGCTACGAGGAGTTAGACCCCCATTGATGAAATAGTAACGCCCCATCATTGGGAGAGACCATCCATCTTGAAGCAAACACTGTATTTTCTTCAACCTATTTCAACTTGAACTAATCAAGTTTTTTCTGCTAAATCATTCATTGTATCCCATTAAAATAAGTTCTTTATCTGGTCTCCAGCTCTTAACTTGAATACCATAATTAGGTTTTCTTACCAGGAATTGGAATACTGCTGTCTAGATGACTGCATTACGTTTACCAATATTGGATGACCACACATATTAGATTTTTCTTGATGGATCCATCATTTTAGCTTTTTTCTCTCATATTTACCAATGGTGGAACGAAGATCTGGTGGATTTCCACCTGTATCTTATTTTCCAAAGTGGTGCTAATGTTTTGGTTTTTTTTTTTTGCCACATCTTCCAGCATATCTGTGAACAACTTAAAGGGGTTGTCACTATGTGAAAAATCTCTTCTTAAAAACTGTATTTCCCCATGTTTAAAGAAAAAATGTGCTATACTCCCCTGTACCAGCATGGGGTCTCCAGTATTGAGCTGCTGTGCTCCTACTACCTTCAGATGAACCTCAGGTGTTCGAAGGAATTGAGAGCGCAGCAGCCCCCATTAGTGATCGCTGATTGGCATAACCAGGCTATACAAGCCTCTGGAGACCCTGGAACCAGAGGTAGATATGGAGTCATTTTATTTTCCAAGGGGTAATATAATATTTAGGAAGAAGTTGTCAACTTAGTGGACAAACCCTTTACTGGCTATGGTTACTTTTATATTTGAGGAACTAAATGTTAATAAATAGTGCTTAAGTTGATGTGGGGAATATACTGGATATTCATATAAGGGATCAGCTTTGTAAAGTAATTAATAATAGGTTTCATTTGCCCAGAGGAAAATTAACTGTTCATGAGTGATGAGCGAACATACTCGGATAAGGTGCTCTCCACAAAGCTCGGCTGCTGACCCAGTGTCTTCAGCGTGCTTGAATAATATGTTCGAGTCCCCGCAGCTGCGTGTCTCGGGGCTGTTAGACAATCCCTGCATGTGTTTCAGCTGCCTAACAACCATGCGACACATGCAGAGCGGGGACTCAAACATATTATTCGAGCATACCGAAGACACTCAATCAGCATGGTCCGATAACACCTTATCTGAGCACGTTCACTCATCACTACTGTTAATGAATTGGTTAAAAAAACCTGAACTGTATGACTGTATATCATAAACACACGTATAATCATACGAAGATACACATCTTTCCTATATCATAAACACATAATCTAGCAGATGTAGTATTGCATTTGAAAATGCATATATTTTTGCTCTCTTTATTCAGAAACTGTTGCTTGCTAATTCTCGGTACAAAAGGTCCAAAGATATATAAAAACGACTTTGCTATAAGCCTCCAAGGGATGGCGCTACAGCAGCTGTCTCATTCCACTGATCCCTCTAGGCTAGCATAGAGGGGAGCAGACTGCATACAGATTGGGGGTCACTGTTATGGTTGCATCCCACACAAACAGGTGTTTTTCCGTACAAAAAACATAACCACTTTTCATTTAAATCCATTTGCCATACAATGCAATGATAATAATAATAATAAAAAAAATCTGAAAAAAAAAGGAACATAATGAGGGGAACTGACACAAACTGCTCCTTTCACCATTGAAGTCAATAGGTTGTAACTGATCTATTAGGTTCTGTGTTTTTTACTTTGGACACAGCAGAGAATATAATGGAAAGTCGCTACTGTTTTTTTGCTCATTTTGATCAATGAATAGACAGCTCTAGTCGCTACTGAAAGGCAGACAGGTTGCCTTGGGCTACATTTATATTATTTTTTTTCTGTGTAATTGTCTACAATTTTGAGTAACCTTTTGTTCTAACTAACGCACCAAATGATAATGTTTCACTGGAGATTTTTACTGCTTAAGTTGTAGTTTTATTTCTCTTCAGTGTTTGCACCGAATCTTCACATCTGCGTCTGCTTACCAGCGCGGCTGTGCTTATTTGTATCGTAGCAACTGGAAGTGGCATAGCCAGGGGCAGAGACTGGCCGGGCTCTTGGGATTGCTCCTATTGTGTCCATTAAATGAGAACTGTAATCAAGTAAAGTCAAATATAAATCTGCCACAAATGGCACACAGGCTCTTGCACGTGTCTAATGGCAGAAAACAAGCACTAAATGCATTTGCTGGGCTGATAATTTACTCACATAATGCTGCATTATGCCAATTTATTCCAGGTCTAATTGGCAATATAAGATTTGCAACCCGGCAAACCTAATCCGTTTGTGTTCACACACTAGATGGCAAGAATTTACAGGCCATTCATTGAAAATGTAACTTCATGTTCTCACTTTTTGTTTTAGTGTGTTTTTATTAACTCTATGATTTTCTTCTTTAGACAATCATGGCCCACAAAGATTGATGTTCCACAAGACTTGGATGATGATCTGACAGCCTCGCCATTAGCCCATGTGTCTGGTCCACCAACACCAGCACGCAGCACAGAAAATGTGCTGAATGGTCATAGAAATAAAGGCCTTGTTGAACCACTGAAAAAGGAGGATGTACCAGATTTTTCAAGCCCAGCAACTTCAGGAGTGCCTCCTGTGGCCCTCAATCCATCAACAAGTGGTAGGAAATGTCTCTTCAGAGTTGAAGAAGATGAGGAGGAAGACGAAGAAGAGAAAAAGCCTATCCCACTTTCAACTCAAGTTGTTTTACGACGCAAACCCTCTGTTACAAATCGACTAACGTCTAGGAAGAGTGCCCCTGTGCTCAACCAGATCTTTGAAGAAGGAGAGTCTGATGATGAGTTTGATATGGATGAAAATCTTCCTCCAAAGCTTAGTAGATTAAAAATGAACATAGCATCTCCTGGTACTGTGCATAAAAGATACCACAGAAGGAAAAGCCAAGGACGGGGATCGAGCTGCAGCAGCTCCGAAACAAGTGACGATGACTCTGAGAGCAGGAGGCGACTGGATAAAGATAGTGGCTTCACCTATTCTTGGCACAGAAGAGACAGCAGTGAAGGTCCACCGGGAAATCAGGGTGATGGGGGAGGACAAGGTAAACCAAGCAATGGAAGTACAGGGGTTGACAAAACAAGTCCAAGTGATAGCAAAGGAGGTGGCAGTCCATCCAATACTTCTGGCGGTAACACCAACAATTCCTCCGGGAACAGCCGTAACTGCTCTGGTTCTGGAAACTCGATGCAGCAGTCAACTAGAAGTGCAGGAGAACTTGTAGAAAGCCTGAAACTTATGGGTTTGTGTTTAAGTTCTCAACTCCATAATGGGGCCAAGTATATAATTGACCCTCAAAATCTGTCATTCTCAAGTGTCAAAGTGCAGGAGAAGTCCAGCTGGAAGATGTGCATTAGCTCCAATGGCACTGCCACTAAAAGCGCATCTACCGGCAGTATAAAATTCTTCTCTGACCAAATGTCAGACACTGCTAATGAACTAAAACTTCTAAAGAGTAAGAACTTTAAGAACAATGTTTTACAGCTACCTCTTTGCGAAAAAACAATATCTGTGAATATCCAGCGGAATCCCAAGGAGAGTCTACTATGTACCGCTAGTCAGGCCAGCTGTTGCCATGTCATTTAACAGTCGCTTGATGTACCTGCAGTGTGGCACCATTTTTCACGGCTGTGGACATTTACTGTTTTTGTCTATGCCATTTTGTCGTCTTATGTATATAGATTTTTTTTTTTAAGTGGGCTTTGTGGGCAGTTATTTATTACGGTTTTATGTTTTTGCCAGGTAGATCAGCAGCATGTTGTATTTCCATGCAGGCTGCTCGCTGACACTTTTTCGGTAGCTCATCTTGAATATTTTTACTGTGTAAATTTCAATTGTTTTAACGAAAACAAAACGAAATCACTTTGAGTGACCTTCAAGCATACTTTGTAAGGAGCGCTTACAAATCTCATTTTCAGCACTTAAGCTAAGGAGACCTTTTTTTTTTAGATTTCCTTATTTTTCGCATAATTCCAGTCCTTTACTATTGTGATTGTGACGTACTATTTTGTGTGTCTTGAGAGAGAACCAAAGCAATAATGTTTCATGGTAGAATCCTCTTCCGGGGTGGTTTCATATATTCCAAGGCTTGCACTGAAATATAGTGTCCAAACATGTCAGGTCCCTCTTTTTGTCTTACGAATATTAGAATCTACTTTGAACCAGCCTTGAAAATTAAGTAGTGTCCCCAAAAAATTACGCCAACTTTCACCTTTTAGTTTTTCACAAATGAAGACCATCCGGATTTCTTCCCTCCTGTCTGGTGAGCCTCATTAGAACAGGATTAAGAGAAATGTATGTGTGTACTCGATTCAGCTAGACTGTTGTATCACAGGATGAATCACTACTGTGTGATTGTTGGCGTAGTCAGGTCGGTCCCGCATGGTTTTGTAAGGATCGTGTACTATAACGTCTCAAAGTACCGATAAAACTAATACATATTAATGGAATAAGAGCAAAAACCTAATTATTATACAAATGATTTACCATACTTCTGTTTTGTATGATTTTTTTTTTTTTATCTAATTCTAATCTATCTACTGTAATCAAACATGCCTAATGTCTGCTACAATGGGTCCTGGTCTGACGTAACCCCCTAACACCAATCAATCTATTTGGCAGTATAAGTCACCGAAAGTCAGGTGACTGTTTTTGTGGAAATATCAAATCTAATAACTTTTGGAAACTTCACTGTCCATCTTTTAAGAGTAAACGATTCAGCATCGAATTTTGAACACTATTAAACTTTGCTCTGGTTTCTAATACAAAACTATATTTACAACCTAATTTTTGACCTATTTAAAATCAAAAACGTCCTGGCGTTCAAGAGAGGGCATAATGCACTTTTCCACCATAAGCTTTCTGACATGCGTTTGCTTGCTGTGGAATAAAGGCATTGTCTCATCGGAGTTGGTTCCTTTCAGGATGATGATGGCCACCGGTTTTGGTCTTGGTAAACCTGGCAAACAGAGGCATACGTATTCCCTGTAAAGGACGCTGCAGACAATATGTAGTATTACAAGGCAGATAAGTGGCCATCTCAAATCAGAACAGATGCCTATTCTGGTTGATAGAAGGGTCGTATGCAAAAAACACCACTCTATGATGTGCACATGCCCTAGAGGGCACAAAGAGAGGGTTGTCTTAATGATTCAACCCTTTGAACAAATATTTTCCCTTTGCACTAGTTTTTGATCCACTTGCATTATTAAAGATTTTTTTCCAACATTTTCCTGAATAAGCTGAGTGAGATTTTTAATGAGCTTGTACTAAGGCCGGATTCACATGGCCGACGTTCACAGCGCGAATATGGGCATCAATGTCTGCTCCCATTGTGGGTCTCCTGTAGTGAACTGTTTTCTAGGCATATATGAGGCTATTGCGTTCTATTTAGGAGACTCGCGGTCGGTCCATACGTCACAGTACATGCTCAGGCTGTAAATGCTGGAGGTGCGAAACCAGCCTAAACGTGCACCGTTGGCCCTGTTCACACATCGGACTTGACGCTGATTTCTCCAATTAAATCCAGAGACTGTCTGCAACCCATGCATGTGAAAGGGGTTTATGTGCAATGAAAACCTTTCAGTGCAGATTTTTGTCTACGCAGCAGAGAAAAATCCACAGTGCTAAGTGGTAGCATGCGACTTACTTTAGATGGAAACGCCTCGGATTATTCCTATGGAATTACAATTGGGCTTATCCTTGTGGAGATCTGTTCCACAAACGGCAAATTCACTGGAGACATCCGAGGGTCAGCATTGAAGTGTTGCTGTGGAAATACACATCAGATTTTAAGTTGATGTGTGAACATGGCCTTACTGGTAATACACAGCTAGATTTTGGCAAATGCTGTAGAACTTTTTTGCCTTGCATTCATATATATAGTGTTTGAAGCCACTAAATGGCTGCCTTTACCGTGTCTTGTTTAGATTACATAAATTCAAAAACTAAAATAATAAGGGTTGTGTCTCCAGTGGAATGGACGTAAGATCTACAAATATGATACACAACTAGAATAAATGAATAAAATATATATTTATTATAAATTTGTTAAATACATGAAAGGGAAAATTCAAACAGGTGGAAAAACATACAGGGAGGGTGCGGGGCAAGAATATGCACAGATAAATCACTAATAAAACACCAGCAGCATAATCCTATCCATGATCCAAGGGTGAACACAACAGATGCCAAATCAATATGACTGTCTATTCACAATTAATTCACAAATACATACATAGTCCTGTAATACAATTATATATTTATATAAGTCTAAAGTGCATCAAGTAAGCAGGATCTGTGTGGATGAAAATCAAGGTGTAGAAGGTAAGTGTGCAAATGTTGCCAGCAATAAACAGCTGCTGAAAAAGTAGCTGTATCACCTATATATATCTCAAGGCATCAGAGAAATGGTTAGTTAATAGTCTGACTCCATGTAATAGGAAAACTTTAGTAATAAATGTGTGCCAGGAATTAGTCAACGTAAGTAAAAAAATATATAGCTAGTAAAGTTCCTGTGTATATAAAGTGCATAAGTAGGAAAACCGCAGCATATTGACCAACACAAGGAACCCTGAACCAGCCTGCACCTGCCCCGACGCGCGTTCTGCTGAGCTTTGATCATCCCCCTTGTCAAAGCTCAGTGAAATGCACATCGGGGCAGGTGCAGGCTGGTTCAGGGTTCCTTGTGTTGGTCAATATGCTGCGGTTTTCCTACTTATGCACTTTATATACACAGGAACTTTACTAGCTATATATTTTTGTTACTTAAGTTGACTAATTCCTGGCACACATTTATTACTAAAGTTTTCCTATTACAAGGAGTCAGACTATTAACTAACCATTTCTCATATGCCATGAGTATATGTAGGTGATATAGCTACTTTTTCAGCAGCTGACTGTTTATTGCTTTCAACATTTGCACACTTACCCTATACACCTTGATTTTCATCTACACAGATCCTGCTTACTTGATGCACTTTAGACTTAAATATTCGTTTAATACAATTATATATATTTAGCATCTGTTCTTGTGTTCACCCTTGGATCATGGATATGATTATGCTGCTGGTGTTTTATTAGTGATTTATCTGTGCAAATTCTCGCCCCGCACCCTCCCTGTACGTTTTTCCACCTGTTTGAATTTTCCCTTTCATACATTTATTTTAAATTTGTTAAATATGATACACAACTAGCATAATGAATAAAATATATATGGGTAGGTCTTATGTTCGTGTCTTGTTTAGAGTCCACTTTGAGGAGTGCAAAAAAGTTATCTTCTTGTTTTATAAAGAACGGTAAGCTGAATTCATTGTGTAAGAGAATAGACCAAGTTGGTATAATACATTGGTCCCTGTGCTCTGTGAACTGACAACCAAAGACCTGGAACATGGACAGGAATTATGTAGTCAAACACTGGTCTTTACATCTCTCCTGAGTCCTTCATGAATCTTTCACTCTTTACCTACTAGCTGACACGTGTACAGATAGTATCAGCCGTCTAGCTTCATGACCAAATGGATAGACACATTTTAGCATGCTTATTTATTTATTACCCTGTAACATGGTAAAGCCATAGAAAAGGTTTAGCTGAGGAGCCCTCAAGCCTGGATATGTTGTAAATGAATAGAGAGATATATCATTATATAAATTGATAAATTTTACTGTAATGTATAAAACGGCCATATTTTTTTGTTCCTAAGGGCATTGGCAATAACTTATTTTGCAGCTGACTTTCCAAGCTTTGTAAATATGTTATATTATTTTTATGTGCGGCCTTGCAATGGCACTTTCGTATTCTCCCCATGCATCTGCTGTTTCCAACTGTTTATATATACATATGTATATACGGTGCTGACTTCTGAATGGCTGTGTTGACAGATAATGCTGCATATAGCTGTATTATAATATCCCTATTAGATATGTATGGTTGAAACCCGGGGTGTACAGCAGTTCTTCTGTTTCTAAACTTGTTCACAAGTGAGTGTGTGCATGTGACGTCCGTCATGTTTCCTTGTTCTCTAAATGGGAAGGAGAAATTAAGCACTACATTACGATAATATCGGACCAAACTATTAGCGTGCCCTCAACCTTTCTTGTACCCTCGATTTGTCTTCAGAAGTTGCATATAGTTACATTAGTGTACAAATTAAATATTGTGAAAATCAATAAAGTCTTGTATTTTTCCTGTATATGTATATGATGTAACTGGCAACAATATGTAGCTGAAGATCTAAAAAACCTATGTAGGTGTAAGGCTGTAGCACTAAAATGAAGTTGTGTTCAGTATCAGTGTGTCTATACCTATGGTGAAAGCAAATCAACCAACGATGTGTACAAGGGTCAATAGAGTAGCGTAGGAACGCTTAACTTTACCTGTGTTAGGTCAATTCTCTTATTTGCAGACAAGAGCAAATAAATAAAGAAGCTGTGGAACAAAGGAATTTTTATCTCCATTTTTTTTTCCTCCTCCGTTCTTGCACCAAAAAAATTGTGGTTGAATGTAAGTGTGATCTACTATAGGCCGTGACTCGTACTACTTTGTATTGTTTGTATGCATAAGCCTGCATTATATTTTGTATTACATAGATGGAAGTCCACTGCTCTGGTGTATTATATTTTCATCAAGGTATGTCACCGTGGCGGTCAATAATTGCGCTGTGGCACTATGGTAAAACATCACCGCTGCAGGGATCCATCAGTGTAAAAGGTGGTGTTGGAGAATTAGCTGGGAAAACTTGTGATTGCTCTGCTGTAATGTCATGTGCATATCAATGAGTGAAAGCTGGTATTTGGTTCCACACTTCAATCTTATGGCTGGTGCACTAATTTGTATAGAGGTAAGGTGGCACCTATAATCTCATGTAAATGTTCCTACCGTTACATGCTTATCTGGGTGAATATACAGTGGGTACAGAAAGTGTTCAGACCCCTTTAAATTTTTCACTCTTTAATTTACCAAATGGCTGTAATGAAACAAAGTTCATTTTTTTCCTCATTATTGTACACTCTGCACCCCATCTTGACTGAAAAAAAAACAAAAGTAGAAATTTTTCCAAATTTATTAAAGAAACTGAAATATCACGAGGTCATAAGTATTCAGACCCTTGGCACATCTGGACAAGGTTAAAAAAATGTCTGCAGTACTCAAGGTTCCTAAGAGCACAGTGGCCTCCGTAATCATTAAATGGAAGAAGTTTGGGACCACAAGAAGTCTTTCTAGACCTGGCCGTCCATCCCAACTGAGCAATCGTGGGAGAAGAGCCTTGGTGAGAGAGGTAAAGAAGAACCCCAAGATCACTGTGACTGAGCTCCACAGATGCAGTAGGGAGATGGAGAAAGTTCCACAAAGTCAACTATCACTGCAGCCCTCCACCTGTCGGGCCTTTATGGCAGAGTGGCCTGATGGAAGCCTGTCCTCAGTTCCTCAGTGCCAGACATACGAAAGCCCGCATAGAGTTTGCTTAAAAAAAACACATGAAGGGCTCCCAGACTATGAGAAATAAGGTTCTCTGGTCTGATGAGACGAAGATAGAATTATCACTGAAAAGTTCTAAGCGGTATGTGTGGAGAAAACCAGGCACTGCTCATCACCTGCCCAATACAATCCCAACAGTGAAACATGGTGGTGACAGCATCATGCTATTGGGGTGTTTTTCAGCTGCAGGGACAGAACGACTGGTTGCAATTGAAGGAAACATGAATGCAGCCAAGTACAGAGATATCCTGTATGAAAATCTCTTCCAGGGTGCTGTGGACCTCAGACTTGGCCGAAGGTTCACCTTCCAACAAGACAATGACTCCAAGCACACAGCTAAAATAACAAAGGATACAGATATACTTCATCACTTGGGGTGCATGCATATTCAGAAATTATGGAAAATCATTCATTCATATATCCAAAATACGTATTGCATTACTTTTCCATTAACACCACAGTGGGTGGTTTTCAACATCCTAGCAGATAGTCATCAAAATATATCGAGACAGATTAGATCATCACTAATCATTTGGGCCTCGGCTACGAGGAAGAGTGTCCTCCATCATTTGTTAAACCCAATGCCAGCATCACTAACACTTTTATTCAATCTAAAATTATGTTTTTGTTTAAAATGGATTGGGTAGACACACTGACAAAGAAAAAATTACTAGGAAATTCTTTTGATATAGGAAATTCTTTGACAGATGGGCGTTGTTCATTCCCACATTACCACACAACACTAAATATAGATTGAGGAAACAATTCGAACACACCTCATGGTACTTGAGACACTCCATAATCGGGTTCCAATACCATAGTCATTGACGTTATGCGAGTGTTCAGTTTGCACACGGTGGGGATGGTAGGGAGGGTTTTTTTTTGTTAAGTGTTAAATTCATGATATTTTTTGGATATCATTGCCTGTATGTACTACTATGCATTTAATAAACGGTTAAAAAAAATAACCAGAGTGGCTTCAGAACAACTCTGTGATCATTCTTGACTGGCCCAGCCAGAGCCCTGTCCTAAATTCAATTGAGCATCACTAGAGAGACCTGAAAATGGCTGTCCACCAACGATCACCATCCAACCTGACAGAACTGGAGAGGATCTGCCAGGAAGAATGGCAGAGGATCCCCAAATCCAGGTGAGAAAAACTTGTATCATTCCCAAGAAGACTCATGGCTGTACTAGCTCAAAAGGTGCTTCTACTCAATACTGAACAAAGGATCTGAATACTTATGACCATGTGATATTTTAGTTTTTCTTTAATAAATTTGCAAAAATTTCTACATTTGTTCTTTTTTTTCATTCAACATGGGGTGCAGAGTGTACATTAATGAGAAAAAAATGAACTTTTTTGAATTTACCAAATGGTTGCAATGAAACAAAGAGTGAAAAATGTAAAGGGGTCTGAATACTTTCTGTACCCAGGAAACCAATGCAGTACATACAGTGGGGAAAATAAGTATTTGATACACTACTGATTTTTGCAAGTTTTCCCACCTACAAAGAATGGAGAGGTCTGTCATTTTTATCGTATGTACATTTCAACAGTGAGACAGGATCTAAAATAACAACCAGAAAATCACACTGTATGATTATTTTAAATATTTCATGCAATAAAATGTAATTGAATTATTTGATCACCTACCAACCAGAAAGAACTGTCTCTCACAGAACTGTTAGTTTTTTTGTTTTTTTTAGAAGCCCTCCTACTCTGCCCTCATTAATTGTATTTATTTCGCCTGATTGAACTTGTTACCTGTATTAAAGAAACCTGTCCACACAATCACACTCCAACCTCTTTACCATGGCCAAGACCAAAGAGCTGTCTAAGGACACCACGGACAAAATAGTAGACCTGCACAAGGCTGGGATGGGCTACGGGATAAAAGGCAAGGAGCTTGGTGAGAAGACAACTGTTGGCACAATTATTAGAAACACCAGATGACTGTCAATTTTTCTCGGTCTGGAATTCCATGCAAGATCTCGCCATGTGAGGTAAGGATGATTCTGAGAGAGGTCAGGAATCAGCCAGGGACTACACAGGAGAACCTGGTCAATGACCTGAAGAGAGCTGGGGCCACAGTCTCATATATTACCATTCGCTACACACTATGCCATCATGGATTAAAATCCTGCAGGGCACGCAAGGTCCCCCTGCTCACCAGCAGCACATTTTAAGTTAGCCAATGACCATCTGGATGATCCAAAGGAGGCATGGGAGGAAGGTCATGTGGTCAGATGAGACCAAAATTGAACTTTTTAGTAACATCTCCACTTGTCGTGTTTGGAGAAGAATAAGTACAACCCAAGAACACTGTCCCAACCGTGAAGCATGGTGGGAAAAACTTCATACTTTGAACCGTATGCATGGGGTCATGTATTGCAAGATTTTGGCAAACAACCTGCTTCCCTCAGTAAGAGCATTGCAGATGGGTTGTGGCTGGGACCTCCATCATGACAATGACCTAATACACACAGCCAAGGCAACGAAGGAGTGGCTCCGGAAGAAGCGTTTCTAGGTCTTGGAGTGGCTCTCAGTCTCCAGACCTGAACCCATTAGAAAATCTTTTGAGGGAGCTGAAACTCAATGTTGCCCAGTGAGAGCTCCGAAACCTGAAAGATCTGGAGAAGATCTGTTCAAAGTTGGTCAAGAACTACAGGAAATTTCTGACCTCTGTAATTGCAAAGAAAGGTTTCTGTACCAGATATTAAATTCTGTTTTTCTAATGTATCAAATACTTATTTCATGCAATAAAATGCGATTTAATTATTTAAAGAATCATACAGTATGACACCTCCATTTAGCGCGGTGATTTATCCCCCTTTCAATTTTAGACGTGACAGGTGTGCACAGTACCTGTCTAACATCACCAGCAGCTTCTTTAGTGGCTTTACATCCGGTTCAAGCACATATACTTTGTCCTAATTAGTGAGCGCCAGTGTCTTTACATATATATATATTCAGATATTAAGTTCTGTTTTTCTAATGTATCAAATACTTATTTCATGCAATAAAATGCGATTTAATTATTTAAAGAATCATACAGTATGATTTTCTGTTTTGTTATTTTTAGATTCTGTCTTCTCACAGTTGAAGTGTACCTACAATAAAAATTACATACCTCTTCATTCTTTGTAGGTGGGAAAACTTTCAAAATCAGCAGAATATCAAATACTTATTTTCCCCACTGTAAATATATTACTGAACAGTAACAGCTGTTTTCCACTTTCAAACATTTTTTGTGCCCATGGTGGGAAGGAAAAATAATACTTTTCCAACTTAAGTATCTGGTACGGGGAGGGGGACATCACAATCCGCAGCCGCTGTGCTCCTGTTGCTTTCACAGTGAAAGAAACCAGCTGACCAATTGTGAAGGCTTCAGCTGCCGTTATGGATGGCAGGAGACCGGCGGATAGGCATTTCCATTTCAGTAGGTGACTTTTTTCAGGTAATATATGTATACAAGATGCATTGTAATCAAAGTGGTTCTAAGAATCGTAGCAGATGAGAATGCATTCTTATAGAGCAAGAGTATATGTGACGACATTACCAATTATGAGTTTGAGAACAGTACAAAAAGCTTTCACCATTACTCATGTATAGCTTAGTATTAATGCTGTCTGCTACATTATGTATAACAGTAAATAAGTAGACCACTACATTAGACGACTAACAGCAGAAGAATGGCGGTGACTGCTTCGTTCACAGTTGCAATCACTGGTCTGCTCCATCGGTGCTAGTTGTCCATCAGAACCATTGCAGTGATACACGAGAGGGTTGAGAAATGAGCATCTGGTATCTTGTACACAGTTGTGGATCTTGCGCCACTAGCTAGAGCTTAAAGGTGTTAATGCACAGTTTTCTATATCACCAGATGACAGTTCTACTGTAGTGGTATGACCAAGATGTCCTGGGCTGACATGTGACAGCAGACAAGACCGCTCCTTGCATAGGGACTTAAAGGGACTCTATCAGCACAAAGTGACCGTTCAAACTTAAGTCCCATTGCTCAGTGCTTCATTTCAGGGTCAATTTTTTAAAATGCGTCTTCCCACCTGCTTGTTTTTCCCCTTCCATCCATCCCACTCTTCTTTGATTAACAGCTCTGGCTTCAAGGAGGCAGAGAAGGGTGGGAAGGTGCCCATAAATGATTGGCCCCGCCATGAAGCACCGAGCAAGTGTCGTTGGAACAGTCATTCTGTGCTGACAAAGTCCCTTTAACAGCTGCTTCCACCAGTTCCCTGCGTCACCCTTACACATGTCCTTTCCACTACACAACTACTACAGTGATTCATTGCTCACCATGTCATCAGGAGAATGATAATTTGAAATATTTTTCCAGATCCCTTGCACCCAAGTGTACATTTATTCCATCTTGTCATTTCCTTGCGAGAGTTAATTACTGCCTCATATAGAGACAGGAGTGCAAATTCAGGTACTCTTTAGAAATGTGTCCCTATAAACAGACTAAATGTCATAGAGGAAGATACAACCATTAGAATTTCAAGGTTTTATTTGGGGGGGGGAGTTAAGAGTGGGAGAGAGCCACTGCCAAAAAGAGACCACAACGCTCAGCCATCTATTCCAGTATATGGCCATGCAGTAAGAAGAGTTGTTTTTTTTTAAAGTCAGTGATGCACAACCATGTGTCTGTGAGTGGCAAAAGTATGTGAACCTTTTTGCTTTAAGTATATGGACAGATGCCTTTGTGCATCTAAGCGTTTTCAGTAATTATTGAGAAGTCCTGCATTTCTCCCTAGAAAACAGCTTCAACTCTGTTTTGCAGGTGCGTTTTCTCGCATGAACTGCTCGCTTTAGGTCTTTCCACAACATTTCAATAGAATTGAGGTAAGGACTTTGACCTGGCCGTTCCAAATCTGTTTTTTTTTTAACCTATAAAGGGAATCTGTCATCCCATTTTTGCCCTATGAGATAGGGCCACCGCCATCAGGGGCTTATCTACAGTTATATTATACTCACGAGTTATATTATACTCACCCAGGGGCGTTCCGCTGTCCGGGTCAGATGGGTGTCGCGGTCAGGTCCGGGGTCTCCCATCTTGTGACGAAGCCGGTGTGTTCTTTCTGTCCCGCCGCGGCTCCTGCGCAGGCGAACTGCTCTGCCCTGGTGAGTACGCTGATACCTCATATGTGGGAGGAACCACTGGGCGCATGGCAGAGCTCGGAAGAGAAGGAGCGCCATTTGACT
>VIAB01005522.1:0-12128 GCA_009801035.1 Oophaga pumilio | reverse complement strand
TGTCATTCTCAAAACTTTTGGCCATGACTGTACACAGGAGTAGAAAACTTAGTTCTGCTACATCTACATCAGACAAAACAGGGATTCTATCAAAACTACACCAAGCAGTGCAGTAAGCGACACATCCCTGGAATCCGTGTCTATCACTACATCATGCTGCTCTCAGATTTGATAGCAAAAACCTGCTGACAGAGCCCCTTTAAGTTTTTTTTGATTATCTAGGACAGAGTTTCCCAAATTCCAATCCTGTTTTTAGGATTTCCTTAGCATTGCACAGGTGGTGGAATTATTAAGGAATCAGAGTACTGCAGGGGTGTGGCAGTTTGAGGAAATCCTGATGTCTTTTTGGGGGTATGAGGATGGGTTTGGGAATGCTGGTCTAGAATATGCACCTTTATTAGAAAGAAAAAAAATGGTACTTTATGGTAAAAGGTAAATCATACCACCTTGTCTTTGCTAAGTTTTTTTTATTTTTAAAAAGAACCTACTGCAGAACAGATCTATTAAATGGCAAATTATTGATACACTGGTTAATATTCCCATTGAGACATCCGGGTGTTACCATTGCCCTCTTTAAAGCGTATGTCTCTACAAAGTGAAATCCCGTCAGCGAATTGATACAAGCAGATTAAGAACAAACGACCATCAATTTATTCACAAGTTTCCTGGTGGAATTACAGAGAAATTTAAAAAAAACGTTCTCCAGCATGGTCCCATCATGGGAAATACAGCTATTTTCTTCAGCAGACATATCTTGTCAGATCCTTGCCGTTTTCTCTCTCATTGATCAGTGGACGGTGCCCTTCCTTCTTGTGCTGTGATGGTTTAGTTTGCACATTTGGATATTGCTGGAATAACCTAAATTAATTTTCAATAGTATTGTTCCCTCTACCCCAACATTGAGGGGAGCAAAATGTTTTGTTTTTCAAATGTGCAGCATTTCACTCTTTTCAATGAGCAAGCCTCATTAAATCTGCATCAAAATCTGTTACAAATGGGGATTTGCTGCAGATTTGCTATGCATTATTGGCAAATTCAGCAGTGGAAAGTTTATGTATGTTAATGTACCCTAATATTGAGCACAAGTACATATGTCCAACAAATGCTTCATTGAAGGCAATCGTTGGGTATGCAGAAAGCATTTGAGGTCACTTTCTATAGCCAACCAATGTATTGCTGGAATTCTTGGAAGCCATAGTTCAGATATCTATCCCCTCAATTCCTTCCAGTGTAGGCCTCATGGGGCTCAGAAGTAAAATGCTGTATGTGTGGGAGGTCAAAATACGATACAGTAAGATTTCTGAGGGAAACTGATATGCGGGAAAGAAATAGGACAGTGGGTGCAGCAAACTTTGAATGGTAGCAGGAAGGGTGGTGAGGGAGGAGGAACGACAGCCGACATGACAATGTGGACAAGCAATGAGATACGCACATCATATCCTAGCAGCATGCACAGACAGCTCAAGTGTAGACATGTGCATAGATTAGGGGACACAAGCAACAAGTATGAGAGCAATGCAGGAGTGGAGTCACAATGTGTCAGCAATGTGGAGTCCAGACAGGGCTGAACGGACTTACACAGGACAGCAACGCGAGTCCTCTCAACGGAAAGCCAACCTCCTCACCAGCTGCTGCCATTCCCACGCTGACATGGGGATCAGAGGAAGCAAACCCAAGTCTGGCACAACTTAGTAATTCTATGGCCAAAAAATTACCAACCTGACATGGGAAACGCATTTGTGTGCCAGGTGGGACAGGATCCCCCCGCTACAAGAATACCAGAGGACTTAACCCCACTGAGCAACAACGTTTACATGAGGCCAATACTCTGACTACTGTGCAGTCGTCACACCACAACGGCCAATGCACACAGGGACAAAGTAAGAGCAGATAAGGCCCCAGCTAGTTTACAAGGTGTGCTCCCCACACAATGCATCATGTGACATGTCACATGACCTCCTTTTATAGATCATGTGATAAGTCATGTGATTAACACAGGTGCTCTGGAGCACATCTGTAGATGCAAAACGAGAGATCGCAGCATGCTACAAGCAATTTTTTTCCCCTTATGAACAGCGCTATATATGTAACAGAACAAGGGTGGGCAATTATGTGGCCCCTCGGGAAAATTGAGAGATTGTTGTGGAGGCTAAACCAATAGACAAAGTAATTCTGGGCAATCCTGACATTCCCCTATATACAGTACATAGCTCCTATATACTGTGAGCCACCACATAGCCCCCTATATACAGTGTAAGGTTCCCCACAGCCCCTATATACAGTGCGAGCCCACATATAGCCTCCTATATAAAACCACACACACACTCTGCTCCAGTCAATGGGGCTCCACGACTTGTGGCCAGCGCATACATGCTGCCATAACGTCATTGCACCACCACATTACAGAAGAAGCGACAGGAGCTCCCCTGGAGCTGCGCTGCCGATATGTATGGTCAGCAGTGGAGCTCTAGGAAAGCTCCCTGCCACCTATAACATTATAAAATGACAATCTGACCATGGGCCCCCTGGAGCTTTCGGTGGTAGCCCAGATTGCCCTCATAATTCGCCTATGATAGCAAGTATTCCCTGAAAGCTCTGTGACAGGAACGCTACTTATTCCACCATCTTTTACAAAAGGCTGAAATTCCACACAGCCAAGAAGTTTAATGAACCCCACAATTCATTGTGTTATTATATATCACAGTCTCAAAATTCTTTGCCAAGTAGTCTTTAGGATACATGAGACCAGCACTACTCTCCAAGGAAAGAGGGCCACTGTGTAAAAATTGTCATTAGATTGGTGGTAGCCTAACCTCTGTGACCCTGGTCTATCTGGAGACAGTTCTCCCAAGCACTCCTCCTACCCAGAAGTGCAACACTGCACTATTGTAATGAATGAGGCTGTAGTTCCCTGCATAGCAGCTGGGTCAGTGTACAAGGAAAGAAATAAAAATCGGTGCCGTGACGCCTTATGTTTCCATACTAGTAAAGCGATAGCATACCATACATCAGTCGTACAGCAAAAATACCTACAAGCCTGTAGGCCCCAAACATATCACCAATTTCTGATGTCTTAAATGGAATCTGTCAGTAGGATCAACACTCCTAAAAACATCTATATCTGCAAGTAGGTCATAGGAAGCTGAATAAAATGATACATTTATATTGGCGAGCTGACATCTTATTCCAGAGAAATCCACATTTTTCTTATATGCAAATGAGCTGTTAAGAACTGTATTCCGGATACTGATCTGCACAAGGATCTGCCGCTAAAGATTATTTTAAAGAAAAGGCGAGTTACCAGTGCAATATGTACAGTAATGGTTACCAACGTGATGTGCAATGGCCGCTCTCTGCTCTGATTATACCCGACATCTGCAGGTTCCTCTGGGCTTCAGCTTCCATCTCACAGGTATACAGGGCTGCAATATTGCTACAATACAGCAGAGATCACAGAATGTCATCAATGTCATGACCACTGAAAGTGCTAGTTACTCAAGTTTGCTTAGGGTGCTCGGGTATGCACCAAGTATCGCAGTGCCCAAGTGACATGTTCGAGTCCCCGCGGCCGCATGTTTCGCAGCTAGACAGCCACAAATATGCAGGGATTGCCCATGTTTGTCAGGCAATCCCCACATGTTTTGTGGCTAACAGCTGCAAAACATGTGGGCGCGGGATACTCTGTGCATATAACCGAGCACCCTAGGAAAACTCTAGTAACAAGCACTTGTGCTCATCACTAGTCATGACATCACAGTGCTCAACGCAGAGCAGTGGCACCAGCCCAGGAAGCAAGTACTTTTTTTTTTTTGCTCTGTAATGTATGCTTGTTTGTATGCACGTTATGCTGCATTCAAAAAGGATTGTCCATTAGCGGAAAATCCTTTTAAGGCCAGGTGTGAAGGCTCTGAAACTAGAAAACAGCAGTTTTACCCAAATAACCATTCGGTCAATAAATTCGGCTGCATGCTTTCTTGGGAGCACCAGCTGTTTGTTTGTTTGTTTTTTTTAAATCATACAACTATTTACCGTAATTATTATTATTTTTTTTTTTTTAAAACTACAGCAGCTGTCCTGTAACAAGCCATACCCCCGTGTAATTACAAAACCACAACAGACTTTTCTCTTATGAAGACTCCTACTGAATCACTGCCAGCCAAGGAAGACATTAGGATTAGTACAGCAAATGTATGGGAAAATGGTATTATACAATGAGCCATACGTCTGCGATTTCAGCAGAGAGGAGGCCTGACAATTTACATGTACTGGAAAGATTTTTTTTTTAATAAACATGCTTATTTAAACAAACAACGGTACATTTTATTTATTTGCTGTATAGACAAAGTCAAAAGCAAGAATTACGCCTCACTGTTCACAAGAGGCGGTCTAGATACTCAAATAAACATATTAATAACGCAGCTTCAAATGACAGTCCGACACGCTACAGAGGAGGAAGCACTTGAATCCATGACCTGATCAATCTCTACATTTTCAGTACTCTACAGTATTACCATGCAGTATCTGCACTTGTACATAGGGAGGCCCACTTGTGAAAACATGTACAGACAAGACCCCCTGGACTGGTGAGAACCAGTCACAAGGTCAAAAGCAGACAGTTTTTGGGGACATACTAAAAAGAATGAAGAAAAGGAATAAATAAAAATAATACTATAACTTGCTAGTATAATAGGTTTCTTAAGCATCCTTAGACATGTAGATAAGAGAGGAATGAACACATCCAATATAAATAGGAGTATATTACATTCAATGTGCTTGTTAGGTGGGGAATGAACATGTAATATAACTTTTTGTATGTGATTTGTGTTCATTCCCCTGTAATCTACCTATATTCCATGCTCACACCCCACCTAACAAACAAAGGAAATATAATATACCTCTGTTTATATGAGATAAGCGTACATTCCCTTATTATCTACATATCTTCCATGTCTAAAATGCCCAAGAAACCTATTATACTTCTCCATATCTTTGGACCAATAAGTTATGTTCGTTCTTTTTATACATTCCTTTTCCTCGCTCTTATTTTAGTCTGCCCGGCTTGTCTGAGTATTACGCTTTGTTTTTGTATTTTTTTCTTTTATAAAGCCGCCATACGATTCCAGAGATATGGGCCTTTTTATTGCGCGCTAGATGTACAGTCTTTACCAAGGGGGCACGGCTCACAATATCCTCTGGGGGAGAACTTATATTGCTTTGCATTATCCTATGAGCAACACCCCCTTAGTAAAGATCTCTAAATAAAAAGGCCCATATCTCTAGGATTGTATGGTGGAATTTAACAAACAACTAAAACAAAAAGAAAAAAACAAATACTTAACAGGAATTCCAGCCAAAACTGACCACTTTTGATCTGGTGACAGGTCCTCTGACATTTAGTAGAATTACCGTAGTCATCTTTCTCCATGAAATAAAAACATTAAAGTAGAACTATCAAGGAAGAAATTCTGCAGAGGTTTAGACAAAAATGTAGCCACAAAAACACCACCCATATATTACACCCTTATAAGAGCACTGTTTGTATGCAACCGAGGCATAGCCATGAGTAGAAACACTGTACGATTACAAGCAATTCTTATAAGGTAAAGTTTATGATAGCGTGATGTCAATATGCAAAAAGAAAAATATTAGGTCATTGCAAATTCATAACCTGTAAACCCCGCCAGTGTGATATCCAATCAGAAAAATGTACAGCAAATGCATAAAAATGTAGACCGCACTGACACTGCAGTGGTCCGCCACAGTCTTGGCTTACCTCCCTGCAGGGTTAACCTCATGCACATTCACGTCACTGCTGCAGTCTGTGGCCACCGTGGTCTTGTGCTGTACGGAAGCAGAGACCAGTGGGGACCACCAGTCAGTGGTGGAGCTGACATATACTGGACAACCCACTTTAATTGTTCTCATGCTATACTATTTTTTTGCATAATCATGGCTAACCCAGTATACAAAACAGAACCATAATTAAGGATGTGCACCCGTTCTAAGTAAAGCCAGAGCTCCGATCGGCACCCAGAAATTTATCCCAGTGATGTTACATACGAGTAAAATGCTTGAACAATTTCTAAGAAACAAGAAATAAAGTGTGACAATTCCACTGTATTCCCAATGGAAGTGAGCTGTCACGTGACCACGTCTCATTTGTGGTCACATGCTGAGTAGATGCATTTTGTTTCCCTCAATAGAAGAGAATTGAGTTAAGCTGGATGAGACTAGTCGGCACGTGACAGCAAGTCTGCAAATCAAATACACGTAGTCATGTGACCACCTGCACATTGCTGAATCGTGACTGTAGGCTTCTGTTCTGAGCCTGAACAACAACTTCAATGTCGTCATTCCAACTCTTGGAAAGGCTAGATTTTCCTAGTCTCTAGTACTGCAGAGCCAGAGAGCCATCAGTTGAAGACCCTTGCTTTTTGGGAGTTGCCCACTCTGATAGGGTTAAAGGGACTGTCAGCACAGGCTGACTGTTCAAGTACAGGCGCTCCGTGCTTCATGGCAAGGCCAATCATTTATATACACCTTCCCCCCCTGCACATCCAACCTTCTCTGGCCATATGAAGGTAGAGATGTCAATCAAATAAAGGGGAAGGGTGGAGATGGAGGCAAAACAAGCATGTGGTAAGGTGTATATAAATGATCGGCTCCACCGTGAAGCACCTGCACTTGGTTTGAACAGTTATTCTGTAGAGTCTCTTTAAAAAAAGTGAGACAGCTTCTTGGTAAAATGTCTGGAGCCCAGAGATCTGTGTATAGCAGCATAAGACAGGCAGTATAGAGTTTCATGTACTGTAGAGTATCTAGAGTTCAGCAGAGGAGAGGAGCAGCTTCTCTACCAAATAAACACGTCTTCCACAAGCAAATGGTGGGACTTAGAAGCTGCTGCTCCAGTCAATGCAAAGCATATTCAGAAGAGCATCAACATTTGCAAATATGCAAAGAGCAGGCAGCCAAGAAGACATCGTCACCGCATTTCTAGATATAACTTCACTGGGCAGACAATGCGATTCTGCCAAGCGCTGCAAAAGCCATTGACAAAAAACAAAATGGGTTGGAGATATTCCACCATATGCAAACTATGTCCCCCACTGGTTTACTGGTTCCCACTCTTAGCAGGAGCATCTTATTGGCATTCACAGTTTGTCCAAGCCATAGAAAACAATCAAGTGTCTGGGAGATAAGAATCAATTTTTTTATCACCTCGCTGCACCCACTAATAAAGGGATTGTCTAGTGGTGGACAATCCCTTTAAGCCAATTAAAGGGGATTCCCATCTCCAAGATCCTATCCCAATATGTATTAGGATTATTATCAAATACCTCCAATTACAAATGTAGTATAGTTCTTCTGATTAGCTATGTCGCTTACCCCATACGTAGGGTATTTCAGTAGCTTAGGTATCCATGATTACGACCACTAAGAGCCATCTGTCACTATACAAGTGGTCATAACCATGGATACATAAGCTACTGAAATGCCCTACATGGGGTAAGAGACATAGCTAAAGAACTAGAATACATTTCTAATTGGAAGTACGGTATTTACTATTATTACTACTACACATTTTACATATTGGGATAGGATCTTGGGGAAGGGAATACCCCTTTAGGGCACCATACAGCACATACTAAATTCAATCAATAATTCACCAGAACAGACTGTATTCACCAGGGTTTCCATCTCTGACTATATAGAATTGTGCAGTTGCCTGTGGTAATCTGTACTGACACATCCTCTCACTTCTCCCCTCCCAAAAAAAAAAAATGTATCCCATTTTTGCACACCGGCTCTGTTCACACATCCACTCATATTTCGATTGTTCCGCTTTAAGGAGAGAAAGACTTAACTCATGAAGCAGCAGGATCACTTATGTGAATAGAAGAAGAAAAGCCCCATTTTTATTATAGAGTTCATCTTTGTTCCAGCTTTCAGAATGAAAAAAGAAGCATGCAAGATTTTGTTTTCAGATCTAAAAAAAAAACAGACATTAAAAAAAGGACCCATGATAATCATTGGGACGCCTCTGCTGTCACTCATAACTGATGCTATGGATCACTTATACTAAAAAACTGGTGACAGGTTCCGTTTGCCAACAAATGCCCCACCTTTTCCTGCTGTTATGCATTTCACAAATGATTACATTGCCTCCCCCTGTACATCTCAAAAATACCATTTGATTTGGTCCCATGCTGTATTTAAATGAGGCTGCTCCAATCTGATGGGCGTCCTCCTTGTGGCATCTGTTCCTCCTCTCTGCTAGTAGAATCATAGAATAGTAGAGTTGGAAGGGACCTCCTGGGCCATCTGGTCCAACCCCCTGCTCAAAGCAGGATTCTCTAAATCATCCCAGAAAGATGTCTGTCCAGCCTCTGTTTGAAGACTTCCATTGAAGGAGAATTTACCACCTCTCGTGGCAGCCTGTTCCACTCATTGATCTCCCTAACTGTCAAAAAGTTTTTTCTAATATCTAATGTGTGTCTCCTCCCATTCAGTTTCATCCCATTGCTTCTAGTCCTTCCTTGTGCAAATGAGAAACAAGCCGTCCTCCGGCTCTGATGTGGATGACGTGCCCTGCGTCATCCACATAGCAAAACGAAGTCTCTTACCTGCGCAGTAGCATCTCCGGCCGCGCTGGCGCACATTGCTCTGCCTTACTGCGGGCTCAGCAAAGGACATCAATGTGCATGCCCGAAATATGGCAGAGCAAAGTGCGCCTGCGCAAAACTTTGTTCAGCTATGTCAGGGGTGGGGAACCTCAGGCCCCCGGCCATTTACGGCCCTCGATGACCTTTTATCAGGCCCCCGGGCAGATTCTCAGGGACAGCAGTGCATTTGCAGGGAGCTGTATTTTGATTGACCCCAGCTCATTAATTTCCTCTTGCTCTGTGAGCACACACACAGTTTTCACTACTGAACACTGAAGGGCATGCAATGAAAGATTATGTCCGGACACCAGTGCCAGGACGTACTTTGTGGTCGGAGTTTGTACGGCCCCCGAAGGATGGTGTAAATAGCCAAATTGCCCTTAGCAGAAAAAAAGATTCCCCACCTCTGAGCTATGTAGACTCGGGACACGTCATCCACATCAGAGCCGGAGGACGGCACAGAGGAGGGACAGGCGGTGCAAGGAGGACGCCCATCGGACTGAACCAGCCTCATTTAAATATATCGCGGGACCAAATCAAATGGTATTTTAGGTGTACAGGGGGATCAGAAGGCAATGTAATCATTTGTGAAATCCATAACAGTAAAAAAAGGTGCAGGCATTTGTTGGGATACTAAAAAACTGATGACAGGTTCCCTTTAGGTTTGCCTCTTCCTAGACTGTAACAGAGCATCAGAATATCCGCACGGACGTGTGAACGGAGCCCTACATGGTGCCCGCACTGTACCCACCAGCACTTCCAAACTTGGGATGAATTGGGTATCCCCAATCCTACTGATACTCCATGTGTGACGATACAGAGACCCCACACACTGGGTCACTGTGGCACACACCAGCACACAGTACTCGTTTCAGGCCCCGTTCACATCTGCCTTTCCGTTTTTCCTGTTCCATCAAAGCAAAAAACCTAAAATGACAGATGCCGGATTGATTACATGATGGACACTAACAGCCGCACTGACAACGGTGCCCAGCGGGTTCTGCATGGGAGGAACACAGCAGCACGGTGCACTACTCCTCCCATCAGATACAGCACAGCCTCCCATGCAGAAGTGCATACAGTGCTCATACATCAGGATGCTACAACCACCCCAGCAGGTAACATTAACTCTTCAGGCCCTGGACCTCACACAGCCCAGACACAGAACAGGGGGATGGAAGCAAACTGCTAAAGGAAAAGTGGAGAAGTTACAGCAACCAATCAGGTTGCAGCTTTTATGCATACAAATGCATTGGCAATTTGAAAGCTGGAATCTAATTGGTTGCTAAGGGCAACTAGTGTGAATAAACCTCCTCCAGCGCTGCCCCGGGACCCTGCGGAGGTGAGCAGTGCTCCCGAGCGCCCAGTACAGACGGGAGGCTCCTTTACCAGATCCCTGCAGGCACAAAGTTGTCACTTCCTCCGTCCGCAGCCAGCGGTCCTGGAGAGCGGGGAGCGGGGATGCTGCTGCCGGCGACTTCTTCCAAGTGTTCAGTGTTCCAGGTTCCTCAGCCTTCGCAATGGCCGCTGTGCCGAGTAGAGCCGCTCACCAGCTCGGTATCCCGCCAGCACGGCCGCCTGCTCCCCGCGCAGCCCTCACAGCAGCCATGTCCACCGACTGTGGCCACATTCAAACTCCACACCAGCCTTTCTCCTCAGAACAGCTGAAAGGTGACGTCACCGCTGTGGACCGCACCATTCTAGTGGCCGCGCGGAGGGGGACGGAGAAGGGACATTAGCAATTGTTTGGCGCTATTAATCTTCCCTCAGGTATACTGTGAGTTAATTGTGGAGATGGCAGATTAGACTCGTCTTTAGTCACATGTGAGTCTCCGTGAAATAAAAGCCCCCCCCCCTCCGATGTGTAAATGGACGGGTCTGTAGTGAATGTAACGTGGTGGGAGAATGAGGAGCCTTCAGAGGATGTGACCGGCGCGGGGGGCGGACGGTCCTGGGAACCTGCCGTATGCGGCCAGTGCAGGGCAAGGGTCCGGGCCCGCACACCGATAGGAGTCCTATCATAGGACAGACTATCAGCCCAATTTTTCTGTATTTTTTATAATAATTTTAGACAGTACAAAAAGAATCCTGAATATTAAGGTCCATTCACACTTCACCGTGGGCTGCGTTAGAGAGGAACTAAAATTTCACTAAAATCTCATTATTTAATAATTATGTTGAGCATCAAAAGTTATGAAACTTTCCAAATCACTTTATAATGGGATCTGTCCTCATTCCTGGGAGAATTGAATGTAATTGGCTTCCCAGCCCCCGCTGCGCCCCCAAAAGGGACCCCAATATTACCTGCCCCTGCTGTCAGTCTCGTAATTGATGCTGTGGATCACTTCTTACGTTTGTGTCTTCCTAAGGCCTCTTTCATACATCAGTTTTTTTGTATCAGGCATAATCCGTCGAACACCTGAAGGGACGGATCCGGCACTGAAATAAAAAAACTGATGCAACGGATCCGTTTTTTTGTTGGATCCGACCTGAACTTTTGAACCCGGAAAAAGTGGGTTTTGGATGTCCAGAGACACTGGAAAATGTAGTAGTAGTAGTCCCTGATTTCCAGAATCCGGATCAGACTTTTGACGGATTGCACAAAAGTCTGATCCGGTTCCATTGACTTCTATTGTTTCCGGCCGCCTGATGCGCCGCTTCAGGCACTATCAGGCGGCTCTGGTAAACCAAAAAAACGTTACATGCATTGTTTTGTCCGGCCGCCGGAATGTACATTTCCGCCGGATCCGGACTAAAACGGATACAACGCAATGACATCAGGCACGATCCGGCGCTAATGAAAGTCAATGGTAAAAAAACGCATCCGGTACCGGATCCGTATTTTTAGCAACATGCCGGATCATGCCTGAAGTCAAAAAACGGATGTCTGAAAGCAGCCTTATTTGTAACAGGCCATCAGGATATCCTCACTGATGTGAACAGAGCCTTAGGCCCCTTTCACACGTACCGGAGACACTGACACACGTAGAGCCATTCAAATGAATAGGTCTGTGCACGTCAGTGTGTTACCACGGACCGTGTGGCAAAACACGCTGACATGTCCGTTTTTTGCCGTCATCACGGACGGCAAAACGTCCCGCACACGTGCACATGGAGAACACACGTTGATGTCCTCCGTGTGCGCGGACAGCCACCAGGGAAGAAGCTGCTACTGTAAGCCACTCTCCCCCTGCGGCTGGTGCTGAAGCCAGCTGTCATTCTCCCTGCTCACAGGCAGAGCAGCGAGAATGATGAGAGCCGTCTTCAGCACCAGCCACAGGGGGACAGCAGCTTACAGTAGCGCTACTTCCCCAGCGGCCGTCCACGTTTTATAATGCAGACTTTGATGGGTGTCACGTTCCGTTTGCAGAGCCCCCAATGTGCCTAAACAGTGGAAACCGCCTCACAAGTGACCCCATTATGGAAACTAGACCCTCTAAGAAACTTATCTAGATCTGTGGTGAG
>VIAB01005520.1:20242-41011 GCA_009801035.1 Oophaga pumilio | reverse complement strand
GGACGGGACAAAGACCAAACCCCGTCCTGGGTCATGACAGTCTCAAAGGAGTATTCCCGTCTCCAAGATCCTATCCCAATGTGTTTTAGATGTAATAATATGATGTTAGTAAATACCTCCAATTAGAAATGTACTATAGTTTTTCTGATTCGTTTTGTTTCTTACCCCATGTGCAAGGTATTGCAGTAGCTTAGGAATCCACGGGTATGATCACTTATATAGTAACAATTAGTTGTTAGTGGTCATAACCATAGATACCTAACCTAATGTCCTGCACATGGGGTATGCGACATACCAAACAAGAAGAACTATACTACATTTCTAATTGAAGATATTTGCTAATATTATTATTATTACACCAACTACATATTCGGATAGGATCTTGGAGATGGGATTACCCCTTTAAATGAACACATTAATCATGGATAGGTGGGAAAGCGTAGAGCAGTGGTCCCAATCTTTCTTATCTTGAGATCCATATTTAGCTCTCAGAGATGAACAACAATATCTTTTGCCACCCTTACTTATAGTCAGAATACGCACATCCAGGGGTTCCCACTTCACCCCGATTTGGTATTTATTCTTGTATCACACACTCTCACCATATCATTTTATCCAGCTTCAAACACCCTCTAACTAGCAGTATCATCCTTTATCCAACTTAAAACATTCTTCTTCCCTACCTCCAGTATACACGCATCCACTTCTGCTCTTTTGTGAGGGGTTACTCACAAAAGTCACAATTTGGAGACCTGCTCTTCATAGCTGTTTGCTAGACCTGGTGCTAATGCAGATGGTCAAGAGCCACACATCATGGGCCCGTGAGCCACAATTCTGAAAAGCCAATCACAGCATTTTCAGTGTTTCAGGCAATCAGACTGCCTGAAACACTGTCATCCAGCCTACGATCGGTGCTGTAATAGCACCGATCATAGGCTGGAGTTTAGCAATCAAGAGTCACCAGGGCCAGCTCTGATTGGTGCGATCGATGATTACATCTATCACACCAATAAAAATGCACAGATGCGATCTGACTCCATAGGGACCGGTCTGAACTTCCTCATTGCAGCTTAGGGCCTTTACAGAGGAGTCACTGTGCTGATCTGTCGCACTGTGCTGGGCCCTGTGGTGCCACAGACTTTTTCAAGCCTGTTCATCACTGCTGTTTGTGAACCTGCTTCTTCTGAAGTAAAAAGAAGGAAGAGTTCCTGATCCCTCTTTGATCCTTGTCCTTGCCTAATCTTTCCTAATCCACCCCAATCCTCCTCTTCCCCCTTTTCCCAACTTTTGCCCTCTTTCCTTCCCTCCCAACCTTCTGCCACCGAGAGCTGATCAGTACTGGATTGCTCATCTGTACCTGATAGCTCGATTTTTGGCAGTTTTTTCTTTATCATGCGTCCTGCACCCGGCGAGCGTTGATCAGTAATTCAAATCACAGGTCAACATCTGTGCTCACTATTTACCAGGACTTTTTTGTCCATGTCTATTTTTTCCCCTCTTTGCACCACCTCGTGCATGCATCCTGCAGCCTCCGAGCGTGGATCTGCAACTCAAATCACTTTTTTTCACTTTTTTTCCCACCGCTTTGCACCACCTCCATATATGAGTCCTACAGCCACCGAGCTGCTGATCAGACGTACACCACTGAATAGCACTCTAGTTCGTTTTTGGCAAATACTTTTTTTTTCCTATTTTTTTTATCCCTTTTGCACTTTTGCACCACATCACTGAAAGGCCTCCAGTTGTTTTTTTGTGGGATATGGGGGGTTAAAAAAAATTGTCATTTAGATTAGTTGATAAGAGTAAATTAGGGATATATACCATAGTAATCGTCATCTAGTACAGTATTTTTTACTGTATTCAGATAGAGTTAGTGTCAACGCAGAAAAAAAGAATCATCCGTGCGTCCTACAGCCATTGAGCGCTGCAGCACATCAGTGATCAGGGACAGTAAAAATATACCGTAAAAATCGTCATCTACTATAGTAGTTTTTACTGAATTGAGATAGTGTCAGCGTGTAAAAAAAGAATCATCCATGCGTCCGTCACACAGCCGTCAAGCCCTGATCACTGACACACATCATCAGTGATCAACCTCCGGTTTTTGGGGGTGTTTATTTAAAAAAAAAAGAATAAAAAAAATGTAGATTAGGCACAGCAAAAATATACCGTAGTAATTGTCATCAACTTCAGTGTTTTTTACTGAATTGTGTTAGGGTTAGTGTCAGCATGGAAAAAAGAATCACATCCATGCGTCCGTACTACAGCTGTTGAGCGCTGATCAGCAACACATCACTGATCGACCTCCGGCTGTTTTTATGTTATGCTTTTTGTGTGAAAAAAGAGTAAAAAAATATTTTTGATTAGTTGATAGGAAAAGATTTTTTTTTCTCTGATAAATAAAAATGTTTACACCAAGCACTTACACACACATACCTGAAGAAAATTTGGTACACATACAAACACCACATATGTGAAAAATTGTCGTCCCACTGGTCCCGAACCCGGTATTCAGTGGAGGAGGCATACACTTTTCTTGCCTCTGACACTAACAGTGAAGGAGAGGATAGTATCTTTGTTTATTTTTCCAACTCATCCTCTTCATTTTTCTGAATCGCCACGTAGATGCCCCAGGTCAGAAATTGAACCAGCGTTACTGACACCGTATGGACCTCACGTCCTGAAGAGTATGAGCCACAGATTCTTGATTTTTTGGTGCAATCAGGAATCCATTTTGACACCGCTGGCCTCACAGAAATAGACTTTTCAAAGGTTTTTTCTCTCAGGATTTTGTAATCCTCATGGTGGCCGAGACAAATTTGTCCGCTCAGCAATTTTTGTCACAAAACCACCCTCCATCATTTTCTAAATGGACCCCTGTAGATGCTGTAGATGTAGATGATGTTTGGGGCCTGGTTCTTCACATGGGGTTAGTGAAGAAGCTAGAACTTTGGTAATATTGGAGTGTTGATATTTTGTATAACACTCCACTGTTCTGCATGGGCATGACCAATAAACGTTTTGAGGCCATCCACACATTTTTGCATTACAGTGATAAAGAACGGTGTCCTCCCTGAGATGACCCCAACTTTGACCGACATTTCAAAGTTTGGCTAGTTATTGATCACTTCATCAACAAGTTTGCTGAGGTGTATGTGCCACAAAGGGACATCTGCATGGATGCATCCCTAATCCATTTCAAGGGGAGGCTCAAGTTCCGACAGTACCTGCCCAGTAAGAGGGCCAGGTATGGAATTAAACTCTACAAGCTGTGTGAGAGTACCTTAGGGTACACTCACAGGTTTAGAGTTTATGAAGTTAAGGACACCCGGATTCAAACCGCTGAATGCCCCTTGTCCTGGAATTGAGTGCGAAAATTGTGTGGGATTTGGTGCACCCACTGCTGGATCAAGGTTATCACCTACAGTATACGTAGATAACTTTTATACCAACGTCCCACTCTTCAAGTCCCTCTCTGCGCGAGGTTCAGCAAAAATCAAAAAGACCTCCCTAAGACGCTAATTGGGCAGCTGCTCAGGAAGGGTGAGAGCAGAGTCCAATGTAGCGACAACAGGCTGGTGGTCAAGTACAAGGACAAGAGGGATGCCATTTCTTAACCACCATACATGGTGATGGCAGCACTTCCACGACTGTACAAGGTGCCTCTACAAAGGTCCACAAACCACACTGTGTACTGAGGTACAACAAGAACATGGGGGAGTGGATCTCTCTCATCAAGTCCTCCAGCCATACAGTGCCATGAGAAAGGCCAAGGTGTGGTACAAGAAGCTGGTCATTCACATGTAACAGATGTAAATGTACAGCGCTTTTGCGCTATCATGATGTGCAGTTCCAGGAGGTAGTGATTAAGGCCCTGATATATAGCAGTCATGAAGGAGTGGGTCCCACTACTTTTGGAACTGAAGGTGCTCAAACTGTACCAGGCCAACATTTTGTTGATGAGTTTTCTCAAACTACAACGAAAGGAAAGTCGCAAAAAAGGTGCTGAGTTTGTTACAAAAGGAGAATACGCAAGGACACCATTTGGCAATGCGACACCTGTCCTGACAAACCTGGCTTGTGTATGAAAGAATGCCTCAGACTTTATCACACACTCATGCATCCATACCAACATGATGCACTTTACACAATTTACGTATATGCCACCACATTATAAAATTCACATAGCAGGAAAACACTAGATCAATTCCAATATAGGGTCACTTGTGGTTTTTTTTACTGTTTAGGCACATCAGGGGCTTAGCAAATGGGACATGACGCCTGCATGTCTGACAAGCACCCAAACAGTGGTTTTCTCCCACATATGAGGTAAGAGCGTACTCATAAGAAATTGCAAATTTTGGGGTCCATTTTCTCCTGTTACTCTTGTGAAAATAAAATAAATTGGGGTTAAAACACCATTTTTGTGGGAAAAATTAGATTTTTTTTTTCACAGCTCTACGTTATAAACTTCTGTGAAGCACTTGTGGGTTCAATGAGAAATTAGTTTCTAAAATGGGGTCATTGTGGGGTTTTTCCACTGTTTAGGCATATCAGGGGCTCTCCAAATGTGACATAGTTTCTGCTCTGGATTCCAGACAATTTTGCGTTCAAAAATTCAAACGATGCTCCTTCCCTTCCGAGCCTAGCTGTGCGCCCAAACAGTGTATTTTCCCCACATAAGGGGTGTATAGACTCTATAAAACCTTAAGAAATTACATGAAATGTCACCGAGGTCTATCAGTCGTTGTTCTGATTTCCCATATGGTGGAACCAGTTTTATGATTTCCATTATAAACAGAAGGCATGATGCTATTAGGTACAAAGCCAAAATAGAATTTATTCTGTATAGTTACAAAATTGTTTACCAATGTCCAGTGTCAGATATTAGCACACTGCCTGAAGGTTTCAATAGGTAAAGGAAGCCAGTACTCAAGAGGAACTGTGATATTACATCAGACAATTAGCACAGATTAACTGCCAAATGATAAAATCATAGCATCTTGATTTAAATCAGATTAGGATTAATTTCAAAGCAATCAGAATCTCATATATTGCCCTAACTCATGTATTCATGATGTCATGGGCTGTCCTAACTCATGTATTCATGATGTCATGCACTGTCCCTAACTCATGTATTCATGATATCATGCCCTGTCCCTAACTCATGTATTCATGATGTCATAGGTTGTCGTAACTCATGTATTCATGATGTCATGTACTGTCCCTAACTCATGTATTCATGATGTCATGCATTGTTCTAACTCATGTATTCATGATGTCATAGGTTGTCGTAACTCATGTATTCATGATGTCATGCACTGTCCCTAACTCATGTATTCATGATGTCATGCATTGTCCTAACTCATGTATT
This sequence comes from Oophaga pumilio, assembly GCA_009801035.1. Taxonomy (NCBI): domain Eukaryota; kingdom Metazoa; phylum Chordata; class Amphibia; order Anura; family Dendrobatidae; genus Oophaga; species Oophaga pumilio. The sequence goes on along the minus strand of VIAB01005520.1, from coordinate 35,637 downwards.
CATGATGTCATAGGTTGTCGTAACTCATGTATTCATGATGTCATGCACTGTCCCTAACTCATGTATTCATGATGTCATGCATTGTCCTAACTCATGTATTCATGATGTTATGTATTATCCTAACTCATGTAGTCATGATGTCTCGAATTGTCCTAACTCATATATTCATGATGTCTTGTATTGTCCTAACTGTTTAATGGAGGAATTCACCAAACACTCAATAACCAATGGCTTGCATTCCCAATAATGAAAGACTGCCTCTCTGTGATACCTGTTTAAAGTTGGTCAATAGAGCATGAGCAGAGAGAATAAGATCTGCCAAAAAAATTCATATAATTACTCTCTTCATCTCTGCTGTTAGAGACAGATTGCACTTGACAACAGACAGTGGACAGTAAGTTATACAGAAGCAAGAAACTTAGTGGCTAACCTTTTGGTTTGATTTTTTGTGACAACAGATTTACTATACAAAGTGATCTACAGATTGCCTATTCACACAAAAACATCAAGTTGTATGAAAGTTCAGTGACTATTTCAAAGTCCTGTACAACTTTATTGTATTCCAAATTAAAGCACATAGCAAAACTACCAGAAAATCGATGTCACGTGGATACTGCAGCAGAGAGGGGATAAAAGATTGCAGTGTCTGGTTACACAAACTCCTGCACTGATTAGAACTGCTTCACTATCTTATTAGTTAGTGCAGGTTTTTCCTTGCTTTGTTATTGCCAGTGTTAATCAATTCAATTGATCTCCAGGAGCTTGCCATCCTGAATTGTCTCAGCTGTTTTGTGTTGGCCACTCTCCTCTGGTATATATGCTTGCCACTGGCTCTTGGGAATTGCCAGTGATAATTCACACTCCTGGTTTGGTGTTGAAGGAGAACTTCAGTGTTTGGAGTAGGCGGTTGCAGAGTTGTTCAGGAGATTTCTGTGTGAAGTTGGTTTGCAAGTTTATCCTCCCATTTGGTTTCTCCTTCCAATTTCTAATCTGTTTCCCACTCTGTTGTTTTTTGTGAGTGTATTTGTATTATTGCAGTTTTCTTTTATTTCTTTCTGTCTACCCCTATCAGTCTGGTTAGTGTAATCCTATACACTTCTGCCTCATACCTCCTTAGGTGGGGGAGGGAACAGATAAGGGCTAAGATAGGAGCATAGCAAGGTACATGACCCCGGCATCTCCACCTTCCAGTGTAATCCGGGAGACAGGGATAGCCTAAGGCGCCACCTAGTTCAAGGAATCAGGTAGGTGCCCACAGTCCTTTATCACTATGTGACAATCGAACATCCTAATATACAGTACTGTATGAATTCCCGGGAGAGTGTAGGTAGACTGATGTTCTCACTGAGCTACCATATAGCTTTTTGTTTTTCAACAGAGTTTTTTATTTAGATGGTGCTGGTCTATTTCCTAATAATTGAAATTTCACTTTCTTCTATATACTGAGTAGAAAACACCACATACTGTATAGGTTGTTACAGAAAAATAAAAAAAAAACTGTAACATATAGGGACTTTTCAGAAAATGATCAAAACAAAACAGTACATCAGTTTCAGAAATCACCTACGAGCATACCATCCACCTACTTCTGGTTTTGCTTCTACTTTTGTAAAATATGGCCCTACAGATGTGGATAATGTACACCCCTCTCTTTACGTTTACATTTTGAAGTGAAACATATGCAGAAGTTCCTAATAAATTAGTAAAAAAAAATTGAAGTTATATATAAAAGGCAGCACAAAATTAATAACTAAACGGAAGAGGATAGACGTTTTATTTAAAGTGGACTTCTGTTCAAAACTAAAAACTGCCTACTGCATTTAGATCCATTTATAAAGTATCTTTAGAAAGCCATTTTCCCTAGGGTAAGTACACACAATGAGTTTTTAGTACATTTTTGACCCTGCGTATTTTTGCTGTGCAAAAAATGCAGATCTTATAGTTCTATCAAAGTGGATGGGTTTTACATAAATCTCATGGGAACGGTGCTTTTTTTTACATTGTATAAACTAACCTGCGGCGCTTGTTTGAAATCTGCAACGTTCAATTGCTCATCTGAGCACGCTGAGTTTTATGTGTGGATTTTCCCCACAGAATTGCATTAAATGCAAAATATGCACAGGTAAAGAAACACATATGCATTTTTAGTGCATTTCCGCTGTGGAAAATCACAAAATATGCATGTAAACCAAACACTATTGTATCAATAAAAAATACCATAAAGAATCATAAATAAAGCAGCTTCATTTAAAACATGTCATACAAAAAAGAGAAAAATATACAGTGTCAAAAACGTGATAAACACATACAAAAAACCTCACTCAAAAATGTAATGAAAGAACATAAGTAACGCTTACTAATAGGTGCAGACATGCTGGAAAAATCTGCAACATCAAAAAGTCACCAAATACTCATTGTGGGAACAGAGCCTTAGTGTATGTGCAAACGATCAGTAAAATGCTGCAGGTTGAACGCTGCGTACTTGTGCAGTATTCAGATGTTACAGCATAGTGGATGGAATTTCAAGAAATCCCATGTCCACTATGCGTCCACAACGCCACCCTCGAAGACGGACATGATAGATTGCAGCATGTCTACGCAAGAGAAATTTCACCAATAAATGTATTGGACATGGTGAATCCACACGGTTCAGTGAACACATGCGGATTCACCTGCGTTCAATAGATGGCAACGCTTTAGATGCAGCGGACATGCTCAGCTTCCAAAGCGCTGCCACTTCTGGATCGTCTGCACATAGCCTCAAAGTTCAGCTTTTTGTGCTGTAGACATCTCCTTCCTAAGTCATTAACGTGATGTTGTTGTTATCATTTCTAATGCTACAGATACAGTGAAGCTACAACCCAGTCATGGCCACCCTGTCTACAAGTCTGGCAGCTGACATTACTTTTGTCACAGTTCCCTCTACTTTAAGTACACAAATGTGGATCCTTCCCTCTCAGAAAACAGAGATGGCCAATTGAAAAATTGTAGAGGCTGCTGTAATCACAGGGCAACATTAACTAAACACAGACAATCACTTTATATTTCATATTTTTCGTGTCATATTTAACACTGAGATGTATGTCCTTAGACGCTTTAATTGGATTTTGGAAGATTGGTAAGTAGCTTAAGAAATGCTACCTCCTTTGTACTTGTGCTACATCTGCGTGCTAAAAAAATGCCACGTTATGATTTATTGTAATTTAATCATATTTTACAATTCAGTATTTACCTTTATTTTAGCATTGTTCTTTTGATTCTGTTCTTGCAGTTGTCTGTTTGCTCATCAGCCGATGGTCTAGTTCTGTCATAAACACCTGTACAATATACAGTTAGCGTTAGATTACTGTTCACACTTCAGTCATTGAAATCAGAAGTCATGAGGTCAAGAGCACGTGATATATTCAGATGTGGAAAGTAATCAGGAACTTGAGGCCGCTGCGTGTGTGACAATCATTTTGCAAGGTTTGTTGAAGTGCAAACAGGATGTCTTGTGCCCTGGTTACAAAATCCGCAGGATGGCTAACCAACGTAAATCATACGCAACCTCTCATCTGTTCTGCAGTGACAAAAAAGCTTGACACTGGCTTTACTTAGATTTGTACTTTTGTGGGGAAAAGGTAGAGGGTCCAATAACCATTACACTATGCTCTGAGTTTATAGTAAAATAACATGATTTCCCTTAATTTGTCAAGGACTGTGAAATCCCAGCATCAGCGAGGCAGGGTTCATGCAGTGATGTGATGCAAAAACAAGGCAACTATTGTAATGACATGTTTGTATTTTTATTATGAAGAAATATCTAAACTAACTGGGTTCTTTTACTTCCACCCTTCTAAAATGGAGCATGTTGGTGCCACTGAGCCTAATGTCTGAGTAGGGGGAAGGAGCGGTCACATACGGAGAATTGCAGGTTATGATTGGGGAGCTTCTCTTATAGATGTAACTCCAATCACTTCCTCCCCTGTATTTGGTTGTCCGATAGCAGGGGTGCACAACCTTTGGACTAGGGACCACATGCGGCCCGTGATGCCATTCTGTGAGGCCTCCAACCATATGGACAGAAAAATGCTTGTCTGCTAGGGTAGCTGTATGTGGGCAGCCACAAACAGAAGAGTAGTTGGCAACAGCTAAGGAGCAGGGACTGGCAAGTATTAATGGTGCCCTGTGTAGACTCTTGGGATGCTTCATCATCAGGAGATGGGGTCTTTTTACCCATTTAGCACTCAGGAAAGACGTATGTGAACTAGACAAGGTGGCCTCCTGTGCCCATGGCTAACTCCACTGTAGTTTATGGGGGTTCGGAATCATTAGGCAGTAAGCAAAAACCCATGATCTCTTCTTCACACAACCGGATACAAGAATTCTCCTGTGCTTCCCCCATACTCTGGAACTCTCTACCCCAACACATCAGAAATCCAATGTGCAATGAAAGATTTTCTACAGAAGATGAAGGCAAAACAGACTAGAAGTGCACAAGGGGTGTGCTAATGCACTTAAAGGGGTTATTTGGGACCTATTTTTTCTATTTGGCTATCCACTTATCAACAGGTAATTGCTAACTACCTGCCTGTTCTGCCATGTGACGATTTCTCCCACCTCAGAGCGGTCATGGACTGTTCCTGGCAGCGATTCTCCTATTTTCTGTGATGTCACATCGACAGAGCAGTCCCTTCTCAGCCTAACTCTACAGTGCGCTGGCTATCAATCAGCATGACATAGACAGTGACACCCTGTCGAAAGTGCAGCGTGGAAGAGAAGGAACTGCTCTGTCAAAGTGACGTCACAAGGAAGTAGGAGAATTGCCGGTACAGGAGTTGTCACAGGCAGATAGTTAACTTCCGATATGAAAAATATCAAGTCCTGGATAACCCCTTAAACTGTTTCTTCCAAGTGCAGTGACACAGCCCTAGTGCATTTTCAGCCTGATTTGCATATAACTTCTAGATTTTTTATGACTGGTACATCAGAGCGCTACAAAAAATGTTAGCAATATTGAAAGTTCTGTATGTGAAAACCTGCTGACAAGGTTCCCTTCAAAAATGTTCCCAGAGCTGTTTTCAATCCCTGTTTCTGTGGACGTGGTATAGTATCTGAATCTCAGCAGGGGTGAAAATAAGCAGAAGTACACAATTATCATGTATAGCTGGAAAATCATCATTTCATGATCTGCCAAATCATTTACTCCATGTGAGCAAAGAAATAAAGAGGGAAATATATCAATACTGTGCAAAAAAAAGTGGAGTAGTTCCCCATTTTAACAAATGAAATTTCAGCTTTGATATTGTGCAAGGTCTCTGGGACAAGAAAGGAGGAATCTGATTGGTTATCGTGGAAAAGTACTCTACTTTTCAGTATTTAATGGCATCTACATTAGTTGGCAAAAAAATGATAAAATATTAAAATAAATGCAGAGGAATGTTGATTTGGGGGAGATGCCCTTAATCTCTTTACACAACAACATAATATCTGAAATTACAATTTCACCTAAAACCACCAAATATTTAAAAATGAATCACAATTTCAGCCTTAAACCAAAGTTTGACCATAATTTGCATTTTACTTACAAAATGATATCTCTCTTAATGTGGTGGTCATGTGTACGAACGTATCAGCTGGATCTACCACCATATTACTTGTCAAGTTACTTTTTAGGGCTGGGATAAGGAGTAGGAAGAATAGAGTGCTGCCATTGTGGGGAAGGGCAAGTGGGATGTAATGTATTGATAAAAAACTGCAAACTAAACATAACATGTTTCCTTATAGATTGTAAGCTCTTGGGAGTAGATCCAGCTAACATTGTGTAAATTGTTAATTGGTTATTATGTAATGTCTGATTTTGCCTGTTCATGTAACATTCGAATTGTTACTTGCTGCAGAATATATTGGTGTTACATAAAGATTAATATTATGATGCACTCGTTGTAACAAACAGCTTCTGTATACTATACAGTACACTTTTTTAATATGTACCTTTGTATGGAAAAGGATAGACGGCAACACTATCCCTGAGTGCAAAAAAAGTATAGTAGTGGCTTGTTAAAAAAAAACAAACATAAATTTATTATTTTGGTCTCTATTGAGTAATGTAAGACCTATGGATACGTTTGTCATATATGAGATTTTCCATATGTTTTGAACAAAGAATACAAAATGCAGCAATTTCAATAACTGCTGTAAACACTATTACTGCATTGTGGCTATAACTCTACCTTCTGACTTATTAATATACGGCCACTTCTTTTGGTGGATATTCACTTTAAAATAAAAAAATAAAATAAATCTTAGCACAGTATGAAAAGGAACAGTCCCGGCACTGTCTGGATGAAAAAGAAATCAGCACTGTACTTAACAGTGTTAAGAAAAACCTTCCTCGGGCAAAGAAATGGCCTTTGCGTCACTTTAAATAAAAGATACACTGTAGTTAGATTGTCATGGTTTACATAAAACGTCCCTTTAAATGTGGTCAGACCTAGGGGCACTAAATATGGAAAAGATGCAATTACATTAGGGTTGGTGTTTTGCTAGTGACAAGCCAAATGTCTGCAAGGCTACAACACTCCGGAACCATATGATGATCAGTGCTTGATGGCTGCGTATGGCACCAGCCACATGTGCGCATCATCTGACTGCATCAAAATAGAGTGGGTTTTTTTCAGTCTCTTCAGACAGCAAACCAGCCATTCAGTCAGACAGTATGCATCTGTTCGTTCCATAACACAGACACACCCTGGAGAGTTGGAATCACAACAGATCATTTGAATAGTTGAAGATCGTTTTAGAAATGGAGCCCAATAGAGAGAGAACAACTCTGTACCTCAACTTTCTGTTTTTCTTTAAATTTCAGATACTTTTACAAAGTGTAGAGCAGTAAGCTTTACATTGCAAAACACCTTTACAAAGGGCCATCACTTTCATATAGGTTGCAAGACAACTCAATATAAGTCAGAACGAGGCTTTCATAGACTTGCATTTAGGCTTGGACTAGCCGACAGGGGAACAGGAGAATCCTCAGGTATACCCAAGGGAAGGAGTGCTAATGAGTATTGCTATTACACTTGATTCACAATTTGCAGGAAAAGGTGTAATCTAATCATTCACTAAACAAGCTAGCCAAATTAATATCACATAGAAGTAAAAGTAAATTTGTGCACCAGGATCAAGTTAATTTTCATGTAGTTGAAGATAGGGCCCCAAAAATCAATGCTACTGGTGAGCCTTTGCCAACCTAGTCTGACACTGCTTACATTGAGCACTTGTACCCGTTACTTCTAGCTGTCAGTCAAGCAGATGTTGCAGTCACAAGATGGTGGCACATCGAAGAGCTAAAGATGACGGCTGGTAAGTATAATACCATTGGCAGGAATGTAAAAGTTTATACATTTCTTTCTGGACAATTTATTCCCTTAAAATACTGATACGATATATTGTCAGAACATGGCGATCCTGGCCATTTTTTATACACACTTCTTTTTCATGAGTATTAACATAGTCATGTTTTAAGTGTGGGGCTAGTGATCCCTAGTATTATTTTGTGGTGCCCTCAGACTTCTTTTATGCATATTGCAGGAACATGCCATAACAATAGGCTTAGAAGAGTCCAGAAAAAGCCTACTAGGATTACTGTGATGATAAAGCAATCCAGTCATAAGGAGCGCGAGGGACGCAATTCAGCTGATATTAAAAAGTCTTAATTTATTGATATCCACAACGCGTTTCAACGGAATAGCTCCGTCTTCCTCAGGTGGCAGTTATCCCTACCAACAGCCTCCACAGTAATAGTACCTACTACCTGCCTGCACAGTAATAATCCCTACAATCTGCCTGCACCGTACTGCCACATGATTGTACAGTAATATTCCGTATCACCTTTCTGCACAGTAATACTCCCTACCACCTGCCTGCACAGTAATACTCATTCCCACCTGCCTGCACAGTAATAGTCCCTACTAACAGCCTGCACAGTATTACTCCCTACCACCAAAGGTTTAGGGAAATATAGTCTCCAACTTGTGGCTCTCCAGCTCTTTCAAATTGAAACACTCTGTATTTTCTGAAACCTGTACTTTCAATCTGCCTGACTACACATCTCAATAGAATTTCAATAGCCATTTTCATTACCGACAAAGATATTACTAAACTATCGGTGTGTCTATAGAAGGACTTTACTAGCTAATAAAGTCCTATGATTACAGCAGCATCAGCAAGGATTCAAACAATGCTGTCTCTGTAAAGTGCTAGGGGATCTGAAGAACAAAAGTAATTTGAATTAAACTTTTAAAAATGAGTGATTTGCACATTCTATATTGCAGTGGTTTAACATCTTCCCGGGGTGAATGTGGTGTTATACACATACACATATAAATATACAAAGGCACAAGGTCTTTCTAAGCAACTTTCCTTTGTGCATGGTTCTCAAGTTGCAGTTCATATAGGTTTATTGAGCGCTAAAACTGAATCAAAAGTAAAGAACCGCATCTGTTTTTGGTATTTTTTAAGGAATATTAAAAATGTTTTGTTAAGTCTATGGCTGATCATCAGATTAAGCCATCATCAGCTAAATAAACGCCAAAACACATAAGCAAACAAATGGCAAGAAAAAAAACGACATACCACACCAACCAACGTGTGACTAAACATGGCTAATTTGAATGTGGCCTGAGGAAGAGTATAAAATTGTGAAACAGACATTACAGTCATAGTGAACACTAGTTTTACACAAAACCCCAAAAATGGGCTGGACAAAATTGTTGACACCTTTCCAAAATTGTGGGTAAACAACTTTGTTTCAAGCATATGATGCTCATTCAAACTCACCTGTGGCAAGTAACAGGTGTTGGCAATATGAAAATCAAACCTAAAACCAGATATAAAGGGGAGAAGTTGATGCAATCTTTGCATTTTGTGACACACTAACCATAGAAAACAGAAAGAGGAGACGAGAGCCATCGGAGGACTTGAGAACTAAAATTGTTGAAAGATATTAACAATCTCAAGGTTACAAGTCCATCTCCAGAGATCTTGATGTTCCTTTGCCCATGGAGCACAACATAATCAAGGAGTTTACAACAGATGGTGCTGTAGCTAATCTCCCTGGGTGAGGACAGTAGAGAAAAATTGATGAGAGGTTGCAACGCAGGATAGGGATAGTCTGGATGGTGGATAAGCAGGGGCAATCAAGGTCCAAAAAAATTCAAGCTGACCTGCAGGCTCATGGATGCATCAGTGTCAGAGAACTATAAATCCACATTTGAATGAAATGAAATGCTATGTCAGGAGACCTAGGAGGACCGCACTGCTGAGACAGAGACATAAAAAAACTAGACTGCAGTTTGCCAAAATGTACGTAAGCCAAAATCCTTTTGGGAAAGCGTGTTGTGAACAGACAAAAATAGAGCTTTTTGTTAAAGCACTATTCTACTGTTTACCAAAACAGAATGAGGCCTACTAAGAAAAGAGCACAGTACCAACAGTCAAATATGGTGGAGATTCAAATACATTTTGGGGCTGTTTTGCTGGCACTGGGTGCCTTTAATGTGTGGTCTTCCAATAGAACAATGACCCCCAAACATACTTCAAGAAGTACCTAGAAATGGATGGAAACAAAGCGCTGGAGAGTTCAGAAGTAGCCAGCAGCAAGTCCAGGTCTGAATCACATTGAACACTTGATAGATTTTAAAATTGTTGTTGGGAGAGGGCATCCTTCAAATATGAGAGACCTGGAGCAGTTTGCAAAAGAAAAGTGGTCTAAAGATCCAGTTGAGAGGTGTAAAAAGCTTGTTGATGGTTATCGGAAGCAATTTATTCCAAAGGGTGTACAACCAAACATGAAGTTGAGGGTGTAGTAATAGACATCGCACACACCTTGTGACTTACTTGGGAATTCTGGGTGCTTTACATACAGTGAAGGAAATAATTATTTGATCCCTTGCTGATTTTGGAAGTTTGCCCAATGACAAAGACATGAACAGTCTATAACTTTAAGGGTAGGTTAATTTTAACACTGAGAGATAGAATATCAAAAATAAAATCCAGAAAATCACATTGTATAAATTATATAAGTTTATTTGCATTTTGCAGTGAGAAATAAGTATTTGATCCCTCTGGCAAACAAGACTTAATCCTTGGTGGCAAAATCCTTGTTGGCAAGCACAGCAGTCAGATGTTTTTTGTAGTTGATGATGAGGTTTGCGCACATGTCAGGAGGAATTTTGGGGTCCGCCACCCTTTAAAGATCATCTCTAAAACATTAAGATTTTGAGGCTGTCACTTGGCCACTCGGAGCTTTAACTCCCTCTATAGGTTTTCTATGGGATTAAGGTTTGGAGACTGGCTAGGCCACTCCATGACCTTAATGTGCTTCTTTTAGAGCCACTCCTTTGTTGCCTTGGCTGTATGTTTTGGGTTATTGTTTTGCTGGAAGACCCAGCCACGACCCATTTTAATGTCCTGGCTGAGAGAAGGATGTTGTCACTCAAGAATTTATGGTAAATGGCTCCATCAGTTCTCCCATTAATGTGGTGAAGTAGTCCTATGCCCTTCGCAGAGAAACACCCCCAAAATATAATGTTTCCACCTCCATGCTTGACAGTAGGAATGGTGTTCTTTGGGTCATAGGCAGCATTTCTCTTCCTCCAAACATGGCGAGTTGAGTTAATGCCAAAGAGCTCAATTTTTGTCTCATCTGACCACAGCACCTTTTCCCAATAACTCACAGAATCATCCAGGTGTTCACTGGCAAACTTCAGATGGGCCTGCACATGTGCCTTCTTGAGTAGGGGGACCTCGCGGGCACTGCAGGATTTTAAACCTTTACGGCATATTGTTACCAATGATTTTCTTGCTGACTGTGGTCCCAGCTGCCTTGAGATCTATAACAAGTTCCCCCTGTGAAGTTTTAGGCTGATCTCTCACCTTCCTCATGGTCACTGATATCACACGAGGTGAGATTTTGCATGGTGCCACAGATCAATGTCGATTGACATTCATTTTGTATTTCTTCCATTTTCTTACTATTGCACCAACAGTTGTCTCCTTCTCACCCAGCGTCTTACTTATGGTTTTGTAGCCCCTTCCAGCTTTGTGCAGGTGTATGATCTTGTCCCTGATATCCTTAGAAAGCTCTTTGGTCTGGGCCATTTTGTAGAGGTTAGAGTCTGACTGATTAATTGAGTCTGCGGACAGGAGTCTTTTATAAAGGTGACTATGTAAGACAACTGTCTTTAATGCAGGTAACGAGTTGATAAGGATCATCTAATTGGTTTGTAGGAGCCAGAACTCTTAATAGTTGGCAGTGGATCAAATACTTATTTCCCACTGCAAAATGCAAATACATTTATATAACTTATACAATGTGATTTTCTCAATATTTAAATTATCCTACCCTTAAAATTATAGACTCTTCATGTCTTGTTCAGTGAGCAAACTTACAAAATCAGCAAGGAATCAAATAATTATTTCCTTCACTGGACGTAAAGAAGAGACCTATTGAAGTGCCATTGTTCGTAAAACGGCCATCGTTCGTCTCTGTACTTGCATTCTCCTGCATCCATGTTTTATGGATCATTGAATAAAGAAGAATTTTTATGGGATCGTGAGTGCTGCCATTTTTTCCTTTGGATTCTTTAAATGGAGGGTGCCAACAATTTCTATCAGGCCCATTTTGAGGGTTTATGTCCAATTTGCCTTTTTTTCTCTTTTTTTATGCTCTTCCAATACACACCCAGGAAATAAACATGTTTATAACAAAACTTGTGTAATTCCAATTATTTTCTGGGAGAAATACTTCACTGTCTGGAACAATTTCAAGGGTGCCAACACTTTTGGCCATGACTATACCTTGTTTGCAGCCCATGTCTTATATGTTTGAGTTTTAAAGCATCGATTACTTTGATCCAAGTGAGTTTATATTGCATATTAGGACACTTTCTAATGAAATGAACTATAGTTGTGCATTACCAAAAGTTTGGTGATTTCCAGTGCCAATTTTACATTCTCTTTCAAAGACTAAATAGGTATATTTTGTAAGTGGTAATGTAGATATATACTCATGGTTCAAAAACAAGCTCTATGTTAAGGAGCAAAAAGAACAGATGTATCATTAATGTATTATTAATGGATAGAAGAATATTCTGACTTTAGGCAATCACTAAGTTCATTAGTAATGCCGAAGGAAGTGGTCCGTGCAACCGAGCTCAGTGATTGGCTGCAGTGGTTACCTACTCTGTAGTTTTGATCTCATAGCTACAGGAAGTAAACAAAGAATGGAGCAGAGGCTGTAAAGCATCGATGGACCCAGGATGGGTAGGTAATGCTGTGTTTGTTGTTTTAAACATCTACAAGCCTATAGAGAAATAAAAATGATTGCTGGACAACAAGTGTAGTACTCACTTAAAAAAGTACTGAAAATGTGAAAAAATGTATTTCAAAATGACTTCTTACTAATGCTGGTCAAAGATTCATACAGAATAATAAAATATGATAATTATGAACCCTAAAATTTGGGAAATCTGTGGTATATGCTTATTTTAAAAAAGATTGATTGATCACAGATAGATAGATAATGATAGCTAGAAATATAGATAGATATAGATATAGCAATAGACCAATCCTTGCCTTATTTGCTCATACAAATACATAATTTATACTTTTCATTTCACTAGATAAATTCTATATAAATATGTAATAAAGCAGTATTCTTGTTGCAAATGTCACAATTTCTACCACAAAGGGCTATAGCCGTGTGATTGCACACCCATGTACACACATTTTAAAGTGACTGTTATCTATATTAATATTTGGGGCTGGGCAATGTTCTTGTGGAATGCCAAAAATGTGTTTCGGCACACAGTTCATGTAGATTAAATGGCCAAAAATAACTACAAACATCATATAGCATGTATACACATCTTCACAAGTTGACAAATGCAATAATAGGTATCTAATGCAGACACCTTGGGGGGTTACGGTACATATAATAATGCATGAACCTGAAGACACCAGCAAGGTGGCAATGTCGTAACAAGGTCCTAAAGAGTAGAAGTAGGTTTGTAGCAGTTAATATTATGACAATGTAATTTCACTATTAATAATACATGTATGACTACAGACTGCTAGACTATTACAGATCATACTCAGCTGCATTATACACTTATACATTGGAGACATATCCGAGCTACGAAGCTTGAAATAAAGCCTTGTGATTTAGAATATTTATAGATAATGCGCTCTCAGCAGATGATGAAGCCAGAGATAACAAAAAAAGAAATATAAATGCAAGAAAGTAGAGATAATATAGTACAACAGTTATCATGTACCAGCCAATGCTTACCAGCGCTGTCATTCAGCTGTGGTTCAGACAGATTTGTCATCTTGTCACAAAGTAAGAGCAGAAAAAAATAGGAAGGACAGGAAATTAAATTATTTTTTGCAACTGAATTGTTCTCAGCTATAGCAGCTCATAAGGCGGGGTCTCAGAAAGGAAGACTTAACTGAGAATTTCTGTGTTCAGTTACGTTTTGCATACAAGACTAGACTATCTTTAATACTCATAGTAGTGTAACAGGAAACAGTTTAGCCACAAACCTTAGGTTTTTAAAAGGGTATTGCCAAAAACTTATAAGTTAACTAACAAGCACTGAGAAGTGACGTACAATACATTGAAATTATTGATTTTAGCCTGAAATGTGAGATATTTACATTTTTTAATTTAACCCTTTCGTGCCAGAGCTGGTTTTTGCCTTCGTAACTCGCATTTATTTGTGAAAAAAACAGAAATTTGGTGAAAATTTTGAAAATTTTGCAATTTTGCAATTTTAACTTCTATGCCCTTAAATCAGAGAGTCATATCACACAAAATAGTTAATAAATAACATTTCCCACATGTCTATTTTACATCAGCACAATTTTGGAGCCAAAATTTTTTTTGTTAGGAAGTTATAAGGGTTAAAAATTAAACAGCGATTTCTCATTTTTACAACAAAATTTACAAAACCATTTTTTGTTAGAGACCACCTCATATTTGAAGTCACTTTGTGGGGTGTACATGACAAAAAATACCCAAAAGAGACAGTATTCTAAAAACTGCACCCCTCAAGTTGCTCAAATCCAAATTCAAGATGTTAATTAACCCTTTACGTGCTTCACAGGAACTGAAGAAATATGGAAAAAAATGAACATTTAACTTTTTTTCACAAACATTTTACTTCAGAACCATTTTTTTCATTTTCACAAGCGTAAATAGAGAAAATTAACCACAAAATTTGTTGTTCAATCTCTCCTGAATATGCGATACCCCATATGTGGGAGTAAACCACTGTTTGGGCGCTCGGCCGGGCTCGGAAGTGAAGGAGCGCAGTTTGAGTTTTTCAATGCAGAATTGGCTGGAATTGAGATTGGACACCATGACACGTTTGGAGAGCCCCTGATGTACCTAAACAGTGGAAACCCCCCACAAGTGACACTATTTTGGAAACTAAACCCCCTAAGGAACTTATCTAGATGTGTGGTGAGCAGTTTAAACCCCCAAGTGCTTCACAGAAGAGCCGTGAAAATAAAAAATCATATTTTTTCCACAAAAATGATCTTTTTGCCCCCAAATTATTATTTTCCCAAGGGTAACAGGAGACATTAGACCCGCCAAATTTGTTGTGCTGTTTGTCCTGAGTACACCGATACCCCATATGTGGGGGTAAACCATTGTTTGGATGCATGGCTGATCTCGGAAGGGAAGGAAAGCCGTTTGACTTTTTCAATTCCGAATTGGCTGGAATTGAGATCGGAAGCCATGTTGCATTTGGAGAGCCCTTGATGTGCCTAAACAGCCGAAACCCCCCACAAGTGACCCTATTTTGGAAATTAAACCCCCAAAGGAACTTATCTAGACGTGTGGTGAGAACTTTGAACCCCCAAGTGTTTCACTAAAGTTTATAATGCCTGGCCATGAAAAAAAACTTTTTTTTTCCACAAAAAAGATTTTTTTTTTATTTTTTATAACATCGGTAGGATAACGTAGCATAGGATAGGATATAGCATCAGCAATGACACTGTAAATTACCAAAAGTACATATACAAATCTTACTTATCAGACTACAGGTCCGCATAACTTTTTGAGATAGTATATAGATACATAGCTTGATCTCTGTCAATGCCTTGTGACACAAATTTTGGGGAAACAGTAGGAGAAAGAAAAGACAAACTGACTACATAGAAGGGTAATAGGGGAAGGAAGAGAATCTCTTTTACTGTATTTTGCATTGTCAAGAGTGTCTTTCTACGGTAATATATGTTATATCTTTAATAGACATTATACATATGGAATAGTTCCCAAGACCCCTAACGTCCCGCTCAGATCCTCCACAGTACCATTCCATGTGGCGGAAGGGACTAATCATTTT